>APFE030368957.1:14478-25494 GCA_000404065.3 Pinus taeda
TGGTATTAAACCATAGTTAATATGCCCGTCGGGTCCACAACCTATCACAGTCGGTGCTTCCAATGTGGCAAGGCTTTATGGCTTGCGATATGCAATGGATGCGATCATAGATTAAGTCATATTTGTAATGTGTGGCGGGGACATGTAGATATGCATCACAATTGGGAGTTGCCCCTGGCGCAGGTCCAAAGTGATATCCCTATCAACGATCGCAATGGACCGTTTGACATATTGTAGCTCCCACTTCTGAAGTGCTGATGCGATACTCACTATCGGTGATCGAAAGTCACACAGGGTCACGACTCGAAGTTAACGTAGACCCCTCATAACGATGCGATGTCCCGGACCCGATACAACTCAACACTCCCATGTATAGAGTTTCAAGTCTGCAATCTGCCTCCGATAATGTATTTGCCCTAGAGCCAAGTATTCCGCCTCTGATAGTGTAAAAACACATATGTATGATATATGCTCCTCTGCCTGTATCTTCATGCATATAATTCTTTTGTGGCCCGATAGCTCCCGATAGTGTAGATGCACCCATTGCTCCTCTGATGGCTCTGTCTGCTTCCTTATAGCTCTGCTTGTTCCTCTATTGCTGTGATGACTGTCTGCATCCTCTGTTCTACTCTCTTGGCTCCTTTTACTCCTCGAATATTGCCATATTGACATCAATGACAATCGGTGTCCAACACGCAAGTGCAGAGAGGGTCAACCTGGTGGTCAATGCTAGTCCCTAAAGGGTGAGGGTGTATTGGGCCTTAAAATCTTGGAAACTCATCAAGAGCATAAACTCAGGGATTTAGCAGAGTCATGCTTAGGGATTTATGTAGGGATGATGAAAATGTGTTGAAGGATGTGAATTGATCCCATTTAAAGGCCTATTGACCAGATGTGACAAAATGGCCTATAAAAACTCTTCTAATGCAATACCTAAAAAAAGTGTTACCCAAGAAGGAAAGATGCAGTAAATGCCCACTCTAGTGAGCATTAAGTATAAAAGGAAAGTTGTGCGCAACCTAGAAGTGGATTAGAGTTGCAAGTTAAAATAAAATCCTATTTTTCTTATAGCAACCATGACATCGAAAAAGAGGATAAAGTGATAAGAAGAATTGAAGAGAAAGCAACAGGAAGAAGAGAATAGGTAGGAGGAGGAGCAGAAGTAAGAGGAAGAATGGATACAAAAAGAAGAGGAAGAAATGAAAGAAAGAGAAGACATTATAGGCACATGAGGAATTGGGAAAGAAGGGAGTGTTGAAAATAATACTGAGAGGGGGGGGGGGTGATCAGTATTATCTAATTCTTCTACCCAATCTTCCTTATTCTATACTTTGCAATATTTTTGGCATACCATTACCATAAATAATGAGCCATGAAACAAGAAAAGCAGACAGTCACATTCAAAGAGACACCAGATATAAGGTTGGTAAACCCAATGTGGGTGAAAACACTTGCTGCAATTATGTCTCTATCTTCTTTCAAATTAGAAACTCCTTTTACAATGGTCTTGTACTGGTGCAGTCCTTTACCAGTACGCAGGCTGCAACCTGTAGAGAGCTACAAATCTCTCTCGTTTTCCAGTCTCTCCTGGAAGGGAGCTACAACCCCCTACTTCTTTTCAAAGGACCACTTTTCATAAATTTTCAAACTGGATCCATATACATCAAAAGTACATGTAAATTATACAGTCAGCTGAAATAACCAGATCAACAATAACAGAACTGAACCCGGAACACCTTATCAACAAGAAAAATTCAACCAACAGAAGATCTTTAAAACAGATACGCAGTTTTCCCTTTACTGGCCTGCGTCGCTACGCACTTCACCCTCTGCTTCTCTGCGTATACCCGCAGAGTTACTTCTGCTGTACTGCGTGGCCACGCACTGCTCCTTTCACTGATCTGCGTACAGTACGCACCAAAATGTACTATCGCGCCGCATACTGCAAGGTAGGCACGCACCTAAAAGAACTAACGCGCTGCGTATTGTCACCGGAGGTACGCACCCAAAAACACTGTAGCGCCGCGTACTTAAACAACAAGCACGCACCTGAAGCACTGACGCGCTGCGTACCCACGCACTTCACCTTTGTCGCCTCTGCGTACCCACGCGCTGCACCTTCGTCTCTCCTGCGTACCCACGCACTGACCCTTTGTTGCCTTTGCGTACCCACGCACTGCCACTGTTGATCACCTGCGCACCTCTGATTAGGGCCAAAATATAGTCAGATACTCAGATCTGATCTTGCGCTCGAGAGATCACCCTTCACAGATTTGCTTCCAACTTCTCTTCTAAAGATCAAGATTTTTAAAACCGAGAACCCAATATCAGATCTTAAGATATTCAATGCTCAAAAGATGCTCAATCCAAAATGATCTCCTTAGCTTTATATAAGCAAGCTCATCCTTAAATCAAGGATCATGGGGCTCAATAATAATAATAAAATAAACAATACCACGGGCCAAAACCATGATAACACAATACCGTCGGCTAAACACCATGAGGAACCCCATGAGTGGGCGCTTTACTGCCTTGGAATGTGTGCACTGAGGGTACGCACCCCATGAATGGGTAACCCGCGTATTGGGACGCGGTCCCTGCACGGTATACCTGCGTGTACGCACCTCCTGAACTGTTCTCCTGTGTACTTCTTTCTTTTCATCAAAATGAGAGCCATGCCATGGGTGTTGCCATCAAGTACAACATCTGAAACATATAATCATACCAAAACCATAATGCCAACAGGGAGAAGAAGAAGCAAAACATAAACAAGTTGAGGAAGAACAACAAAAACAATTGGAAGATGAAGAAAATAGGCAAAAGAAGGATGAGGAGTTTGCACGAGAAATTGAGGAGAAGTTACAAGCCTCAGACATGGAGATTGAGCTGGAAGAGGAGAACCAAGAGGTCTACATTTTGCCCATTGCAGAACAAGCCAGTAGTCATCCCTCAACTCCTCTTACATGTGGTCAAATCCCATTCAACGAAATGGGAATATCTCCTCCAAATGATGATATGGTTATGGATATTTCCAACTTGACCGTTGATCAACTAAAGAACATGATAGTTCGGGAGAGGCGGAAATATTTTCCTAATGACCTAGTTCATCCTGTTTCCATTTATACAGTGAAGGTGATTATTCCCAACATTAAGAGGAATCCAAGGATAGTTACGACAAAATTTCTAGCCTTTGTAAGAGCTGTAAAAGTGAACATAGATTTCTTGATGGAGGAAAATAAATAATTGGCTAAGAACCTAGTTGTTGCAAGACAATAAATCGATCATCTGCAAGATGAGAACCAAATATTGTCTTCCACTGATTCTCACTTGAAGGAGTTTTGGGTAGTTATATGTGATGAAATCTAATCACTAGGAGACACCATGAGATAATTTTTTGAAGAGATGGTCACTCTTCATAAGGCGGTAGTGCCCTTGCATGCGATACAAGAGAAATTGCTGGAGAATGTGAAAGTCTCGAAGGTGATTCAAGCAGCTATGCAATCCAAGAATTGGGCACCAAGTACAGGAATGCACCACCATAGTTGGCCAGGAAAACAAGACAAGAAACAAAATTAGAGAAGGTTGAGGTTATAATACTTATGCAGAGTAACAAGCAACATGATACTTATGTGGCCAACATTATAATCACTTATGCACGAATATACCTCGGTTAGAGTGCACAAGATTCCTTCTGTTGGAGCATTGTAGAGATAAAGGGCAGAAATGTTATCATGTAGGAAATACAAGAATACTTGGACAATTTGAATTAGGTTACCACTAAAGAGGATTTGGATATCACCAGGAAAAACATGCAGTTGTAGGTATTTAGGACTGCTAAGGTAAACATGAAGTTTTTCTTATTATGGAATGAAGCTCAAACTAGCTCCAAAACTATATATCCAAACGCCGTGGAGGCAAGAGTCAGATATAAGGCAGATCTCCCTTCAAATTTTTTGGAAATAACAACACAATATAAAACTTGGTACCAATACATTACAATAGAGCTACAAGTGGAAGTTGTCAAGCTAGAGTTTCCTCAACCTCAAGCATAATGTACAAAGTTTTGCCTTATTAGGCTCTAGCCATTTTTGTCTTATGTGTAGAGTTTTGTCTTATTGTATTTGGAAATAATAAAAGTGTAAATGTAAGTGGAAGTTCAAGAGTAAAATGTGGAATGTGGAGATTCATTAGTTAGAATAAAGATGAAAAAAGTCCAAAAGTCATGAGGGAAACTCAAAGGTCACAAAGGGAGATGAAAGGTCATCCCATTTGTTATAAATAAGCCCTCATAACTCAAATAAAGGGCTTGGAACTGGATATTTGTAGCCTTAGCTTCTCTAGCCTAGCATAGGAGTCAGTATCATTCTTTGGAGAAGCAAGTGGTGACTTCATGTTCCACTGTTGGGGCTACTGTCATATCATTGTAACTGTATACATGGAACTTTCACTATCAAAAGCTCTTAGAGCCAACACACTTTTCATACATGTATCGTGGATGTTATAAGACTACTCTTTAAATTTTTACAATATATGTTATTTCATTCATGCTAATGTCAATGAACTAGTTCATTAACTTTAGTATGTTTCTTATTGAATGTGTGTTGTATGCATTTACATGATCATTGTTATCTTGTGAATTATTTTGTAGGCTAACTAACAATTATTTTATATGTTTGTGCATCTCTTTTAGGATAGTACTACTACTTTCCTTCTAGAGACTCACTTTCTTCTCCTTCGTGTGAAAGAACCTTTTATGCATTACAATTGATATCATAAAGTTTACACACTTTTTGTCACCAAAGCTATGTGTATATCATCTTATGTCGTCATTGCAGCTAAGGCACATCTTTGAAATCATCATTCTAACAACCGATCGTATTTTCGGTTGAGGCTTCTACTCTAAATGGTGTGGGGTCTAATTGGGACTTACATCGAGGGACCCCCTTCCCTATTATCGACATCCAACACTGTCAACAAAATGATACTTTTCTACATGACTGTCAATTGTTGGTATTTTTATATAAATCAAGATTTAGTTTTATAGAAAGAAATCTTGTTAATATCATTACAATTGAGCTTATAAAAATGAGTAAAAATGGATAGGGTGCATCATCTTTATTCCACAAGTGTGTGGCAAAGGATAACTAAATTTGTGGTTTTTATTTTATCATTAATTGGTTGTAGTAGGACTCATATATTATATCATTAACTATTTGGGGAAACTATTAATGAAACCAAGCAATTTATTGTGATATTCATGCTAGTTAAGTCAAGCTCTAGAGGGTAGAATGGTTTTGTATCTTATATATATTAACTTAAGTGGGGAATTAAAGGTGTAATTATATACATCGTGTAGTAGTGATATGATACAAAAAGGAGCATATACAATCATTATTGTGGCCTAACACCTATGAAACCAGGACCATAGGAGTATGATGCTGGGCCAAGCCGACAATACCCATAGTATGCATATAAAATGCATAATCTCATTCATCCTAGGAATTTCAATCTCCCTGCCTAGTCAACCCTTCATAAATTACGGTTTAAGGCCCCTTAATAAAATCTCATGCATAAATGTTTCAAAGGCTATTCAATAGTCTAAACCTTAATTAACCTCTCCAGCGGAATCTTATTCAACCCTCATAAGCTTTGGTTATTTCTTAAACCCGTGCATATTAGCCATACCCTCTTACTCTGGTCTCAGATTTACTCAACACTAATCATACCATGGTCAATTGCCCTTAATCTACTTTATTTCTATAATAACCTCACATAATAGAAATATACATAAACCGCATTAACCTTACCTTTCCAATTTTTCCATAGCCTTGAAACATTTTTCGAGGCCCACCTTTATCGGTTTAATCTCCACCATCGATTTCATTCCATCATATCAACGGTTATCGCGTGATCTCCACTCGTCCTCTGGAACTCAAATAAATTTAACTCGCGTCGATAAACTTCTCGAGTCCGCTTAGTAATTGAATAATAATTGAACAAGAATTGAACAAGAATTGAACAACAACTGAACAACAACTAAACAACAATTGAACAACAACTGAACAACAATTGAACACCAATTGAACAACAACTAAACAACAATTGGTATTTGAATAACAACCAGTCCCATGTTGACTTCCCATGTTGAATTTTCGTTTTTGCATGGGTGCTTCACTCTACGTCGTTGATCTTACCACTTAATCCGACAGCTGATAGTTCACCCCATCATCGCACATCGCAAATCGCAATTCCTCCAGGTCAGGGTTCATTCACTTATGAATGATGTGATGCGATATTAATCCAACAGTTAGCATCGGTAGTGATCCAACGGTCTATGTCCCTTCAACTAACACACATATTACCAAACAACTCAAACCTCGTAGTTGACTGTGATGTAAGCATTTGAAATTTACAATCGACGGCAAAGATCGATTGTGGGCCTTCAACCATGATCAAAACCTCTGTACACTCCTATCCCCTGCCGTCTATTCCTCTGCCATTCTTCTTCTGTCATTCATATCCGTTGATCTAAAAGATCTGACGGTTCTCATTCTTTTCTGCCTACTTCGCATTTAGGCCATTTCTTAGCGTTCATGTGGTTTCAGGTTTCTTCCAGGGTTATGGTCTTTAGCTGTTCCGCATCACAACTTCCTCCTGAGAATAACTCCACTCGCGCCTTTATGCTTCCTTCACCTTCACTGTTACATTAAAGGCTTCCTCCCGTACTGTCGGTGGTAACACCTCTCTGTTACTCTTCTCTATATTTCGCCTCTGATTCTGCACATGCAACTTCTGTTACATAGAACTTACTCTAGTTCACACATAGATTATAACTAAATTACTCCATACACACACATAAACTTAGTATCGAGTTGTTTGTATTAATAAACATGTATTTACACAATTTCTTCTCTCAGGCCTAATTTCTAATATAAGTGGCCTCTGTTTCACAATCTGCCTATACGCTTACAATCAAACCTCTAACTCACACCCTCTAACTACTAACTTGACTTGAATAACTAGCTAACTTCTGGCTATGCCTTTTAGGCTTACATTTATACAAAAGGATTCTACCACCAATTCTTGGTTTATATCCATAAACTTCTCAACAAAACCCTAAAATCTCTTCCTTATCTCTAAGGATCCTCTCTAATCCACAAAATCATGAACTAGCTCCTAATCTAAGATTTACAATTAATTCTCAAATCTCTCAATCTCTCAACTATCCTGATTCTCTCATGTTCTCCTACATTTGAGAACATTTAAATATGCTTCACAATACTTAATTAATTCCTATTTTCATTAAAATCACTCAAAACCTAAGTAATTACATTAATTCAACACTTAGGAAACCAACTTCCTTAAAATAAAAGATCCCCTATGTCTACTAAAATACAATGATATTGTTGAGCTGAATGCTCCTGCATCAGACTCCCAAATTAGAAAATGTTCATGATCCCCTGATCATGTGTCTTCATATGTTGATAGAAAACCTCCAGGGTCCCAAACTTTAGTTTGTAGTTGTCTAAATTCTCTGCACCTTTGCTGCTGTTGTATGTCTACTGTCTTCTATTTTATTTTCCTCTCCTTGTCAATCAAGTTCAAGTTCTGATTGATCATCCTTCCTGCTGCTATCAATCTTCTCCATATGGACTATTTCATCATCAACTGCCATAGTTTTTCAATTTCCATTTCCAGCACATCCTTGGGCTAGTCCATACTTTTCCACTTACTGTTACCTCTTTCTCTTTATTTTAGGTTGTTGCTACTGTCTACTAACTCTTCAAACTGTTGTTCTTCTCTTTGAAGTTGTCGAATTCTATCACTTACTCTTTTTCCTACGCTTACTTTTTCTTGACTTATTTTTACTGCCTCCCTTTCATCCTTACCCTCTTTCATGATTATCTCTTTTTGTATTGAATCCTGACTGTCCAACATTCTTTCCAGCAATTGAACATCTACGTTCCATGGATTAAAGATTTCCACAAAATCTTCCTCTTTCATTTTTATTTGGCTGCTCATCGCATCTGCAACTAAACCTACACTCACCAAAAAATTATTAAAATAAAAATCATAAGGCTTCTATGCCTTTTCTTCCTTTGGAAACACATCAATATGCTGCTCTGATTTCTCCTTCTCTATCAGCACATCAATATGTTGACTCAATTTCTCTAAAGGATTCTTTAAAGAATTCTCTAAAGTACTCTCAAGACTATCAATTAGTCTCTCCTCCATATCATCTATTTTAATAATTTATTCCTGTCCTTGTCCACTGTAGTGAACTTCTTCATTCTCATTCAGTTTTGATTTTATAACCTGAACACTTAATTTTTGGTTTTCTAGTCTTTTCTCTAAAAGACTTAACTCATGCCATAAATTTGCCATCTCACTTGGAATTTCTCCTAAAAGCTCTGTACAATCCTCACTATCTTCTTCTTTGTCACAAGTATAACCTCTTGTTGACACTACTTCTTCATTCTTGATTAGAATAAAATTCTGATCCTCCATCTCTGTGATAGTTTTAGATGTCTGTCCATCACTCTCCCTTTAGCCATTTAAGAAAATCAATTCCTCTTTGTCCTCATCAATAGCAAATTACTTATCATAAGACATAGCTGTCTCATCTCTACTGAAGATATTTCTTCCACTAAGCAAGGAATTTATGAACTCCTTCTGCTGTAATAACTCAACTTGATCTTCATTTGAAAGACAATCATCATCATACTTTGCTTGGCAAATTTTAGCTTCATTCAAGACAGTTCCATAAGATGTTTTGTCTTCTACAATACCTGCATTCACACACAACTTGTTAGTTGTAAAACCACAAGACCTCATGATCTCATTTGATGATTCAATCACCAAGTCCTCATGCTGTTCCAAGTCCTTTACATGACGCATAAATATTTCAATGGTCTTCTCTTCAATCTCATCAAGTCCTTCACTTGATTTCTTGATATCCTTCTCTACTTCTTCTTTAAGAACAAAATTTAGATTCTGTCTATCTTCTTCCTCCTTTATGTCAATATCAACAAATTGTCCTTCTTCACATGTTTCACCTGCAAACATACACAAATTATTAGATTTAAAATCATGTGACCCTTTGGTCTCATTTGAAGTTTCAGTCTTCAAGTCTTCATCTTCACCTAGAACTTCACCCTGCTCTGGTTCACAAATCGACACTTCCATTTCCAACTCAGCTTCTTTGAGTTTTTCCATCAGCCACTTTACTTGCTTCTGTCATAGCCTTCTTTGTAACTTATGCCACTTCACTGGCTTTTTCTTCAAGACCTAACCTAGTCTTTGGTTTTCCTCAAGTATCATCATTAATATATTGAGTTGTTCTTTCATCTCAACAATCTCTTTTTTAATTTCCTCTTGACTCATTGTTGAGTCCCAAACTTGCATCTTCCCTATACACCTTTTTAGCCTTTTTTTCCAGTTACCTAAACCTCCAAGCTGTCAAATCATTGCATATTAGTTTAAAAAGAGCATATAAAATGGTTTCCTAACTATGTCTTGTGACTGCTGTTTGATGTAGATTTTTGCTCAGTCAGCTGCGGAATCTTTTCACTTTCCGCAGCCAGCTCAACTTTCCGTAGCCTTTTTGTTGAAGTCTATGTTATAGGTGTCTACTGGAGAATCCGGCCACATGGGCAAGTTGCAAATAATGTGGACATGGAACGTGTCGCCTTGGTTTAGCCGAATCACTAACAGAAGGCCGTGGCCAAAGACAATCAAGCGGTGGTCAACCTAAGAGTTTTACGGTGACAGAACTCTATTTTTCACCACGTGAAGACTTGCGTGGCAAATTCCTAAATCCCAGGAGGCGTGCTAACACTTGTGGACTGCTCTGTGAACCAAATCTAATAGCCACCCTCCTTGGATTTAATTTTCACGGCTACCATATTGCTAGATTTCTGGACGTGGTTATTCACATGTTTGTTTATCAGCACAGATTTTAGGAAGTAGTTGTGTCATTTCCTGTTATAAATAAAGCATTCTCATACGCATATTAGCTAGCTTTTTGTATGTAATTTTGACTGTTTTACGAACCACTGTGCCGTGACTTAATCCTTATGTTATGACTGCATTTTAATACATGAGAAGACACTGTTTTTAAGCTCAATTCGTGGTTGATTTCTGATTGGCCGAGGTTGTAGAGGGCCCCTGTACACCAAGGTTCTGTAATTACTGTATAGTTTCATGCTTTCTTCATTTACGTTCCTAATTCCATAATCGTTTGCTTGTATATATTACACTGCTTATGGTATTCATGTTGATTGCTGTCCATAGTTTCTTTTATGCTTTCTAATGACTGTTAACTGATCAGTGTCTTTATTTCAGGTTCTAATAGACAGCCTAGGCAAGTGCACATATCTTTTTAATGACTAATGACATGATGGAATTATCTTGTTCTTCTGCTGATTTATTTTCTTAGTTCTAATTCCAACACTGTTTATTTCTTTCAGTTTTGTTTTGTTCATTTACTTTTCTGCAAGATAGATATTAGACTACTCATGTCATTTTCAGTTACCTCTTATAGCCAGAGCGAGTCGAATGGTGAGGGATTGAAGTATGAATGCGTAGTTTGATATTAGTTTATTTTTTTTTTGCAAGTTAGTGATTAGATTACTCATGTCATTTTCAGTTACCTCCTATAGCCAGAGCGAGTCGAATGGTGAGGGATTGAAGTATGAATGTGTAGTTTGATCTTAGTTTCATTTTATGCAATTTAGATGTCAGATTACTCAATTTGTTTATGATTACCTCCTATAGCCAGAGCGAGTCGAATGGTGAGGGGTCATAATATGAGTTGATGTAATATGATTTAGTTTACTTTGCTTACAGTTTTTGAATTGCTTTGAGTTCAGTTTTCTTTTTATACAACAGTAAGGATACTGGGTTTCATAGTCACTAGCTCACTGTTTGGTTTAATTAGAACTTAGGTACATTTTTATTTTCTCTTAGTAATTGATTTCATCATTGCAAGTTTGAAAACCTTTTTGAAAACTTTGA
>APFE030368957.1:26181-127643 GCA_000404065.3 Pinus taeda
ATCTCTCTGTGCCTACTATTTGGCAGATTAAAATATGATCACTTCTTGCCTGCATACACATCTTAAAACATAACTTTGTTCTAAATTATTTTCAAAGAATTTTTCACACAGAATTTCTTTATGCTGCTTTACCAAATGTCTCAACCACAATTCTGCTCTAATACCAAAATGATGCCGGGCCAAGTTGACAATACCCACAATATACATATAAAATGCATAATCTCATTCATCCCAGGAATTTCAATCTTCCTACCTAGTCAACCCTTCATAAATTACAGTTTAAGGCCCCTTAATAAAATCTTATGCGGAAATGTTTCAAAGACTATTCAATAGTTTAAACCTTAATTAACCTCTCTAGCGGAATCTTATTCAACCCTCATAAGCTTTGGTTAATTCTTAAACCCGCGCATATTAACCATACCCTCTTACTTTAGTCTCGAATTTACTCAACACTAATCATACCATGGTTAATTGCCCTTAATCTGCTTTTTTTCTATAATAACCTCATATAATAGAAATATACAGAAATCACATTAAACTTACCTTTCCACTTTTTCCACAACCTTTACAGATTTTTCGAGGCCCACCTTTATCGGTTCAATCTCCACCGTCTATTTCATTCCATCAGATCAATGACTGTCGCGTGATCTCCACTCGCCCTTTGGAACTCAAATAACTTTAACTTACATCGATAAACTTCTCGGGTCTGCTCAACAATTGAACAACAACTGAATAGGAATTGAACAACAACTGAACAACAATTGAACAACAATTGAACAATGACTAAACAACAATTGAACAACAACTGAACAATAATTGAACAACAACTGAACAAAAATTGGTATTTGAACAACAATTGGTCCCACGTTGACTTTCCACTTTGACTTTCCCTTTTTGCACAGGCACTTCACTCTACGCCATTGATCTTACCACTCAATCCAACGACTGATAGTTCACCCGATCATCGCACATCGCAAATCACAATTCCTCCAGGCCAGGGTTCATTCACTTATGAATGATGCGATGCGATATTAATCCAACGGTCAACATTAGCAATGATCCAAAGGCCTACGGCCCTTCAACTAATACATAGATTACCAAACAGCTCAACCCCTGTAGTTGACTGTGATGTAAGCATTTGAAATTTACGATCGACGGCTAAGATCGATTACGGGCCTTCAACCACGATCAAAACATCCATACACTCCTATCCCCTGTGCTCTATTCCTCCACCATTCTTCTTTTGTCATTCATATCCGTCAATCTAAAAGATCTGACGGTTCTCATTCTTTTTTTCTACTTCACATTTAGGCCATTTCTTAGTGTTCCTATGGTTTCGAGTTTCTTCCAAGGTTCTAGTCTTTAGCTATTCTGCATCATAACTTCCTCTTGAGCTTAACTCTGCTCGCGCCTTTATGCTTCCTTCACGTCCACTGTAACATTAAAGGCTTCCTCCTGTACTGTCGGTGTGTACAAAGTCGTAACACCTCTCTGTTACTCTTCTCTGTATTTCACCTCTGATTCTACACATGCAACTTTTGTTACATAGAACTTACTCTAGTTCACACACAGATTATAACTAAGTTACTCCATACACACACATAAACTCAAAATTGAGTTGTTTGTATTAATAAACAGGTATTTACACAGTTTCTTCTCTCAGGCCTAATTTCCAATATCAGTGGCCTCTGTTTCACAATCTGCCCGTACACTTACAATCAAACCTCTAACTCACACACTCTAACTACTAACTTGACTTGAATAACTAGCTAACCTATGAATATACCTTTTAGGCTTACATTTATACAAAAAGATTCTACAACCAATTCCTGGTTTAGATCCATAAACTTCTCAACAAAACCCTAAAATCTCTTCCTTATCTCTAAGGATCCTCTCTAATCCACAAAATCATGAACTAGCTCCTAATCTAAGATTTACAATTAATTGTCAAATATATCAATCTCTCAACTATCCTGATTCTCTCATGTTCTCCTACATTCAAGAACATTTACAATATGCTTCACAATACTTAATTAATTCCCATTTTCACTAAAATCACTCAAAACCTAAGTAATTACATTAATTCAACACGTATGAAACCAACTTCCTGAAAATACAAGACCCCCTATGTCTACTAAAATACAATGATATTGTTGAGCTAAATGCTCCTGCATCAGAGTGACAACATATCATTGTTTCCATCATACCAAAACATATTAACATCTTTCATACTAACTATAAATTGAAACTTCATTCCTATATTACATTAACATAAAAGAAAGCATAGCAATAATGATAGAGAGGGTAGTTGGTGCTCCCTCTTTGCAAAGACCAAGATAAATATAAGTGATTATGTAGATTCCCATCCTCCTAATTAAAGTTTCTTTCTTTGTCATTCTTCTTCATTGGTTCGTCCACTAGGATAGGATTGGAGGGTGAAACTCCATATGCTTAGAAATGATATGTGTTCCCTATGGGATAGTCGAGAAAGTTTGCACGAATATTGACTAAAATTTAAATGTTGAAGATTTTTTAACAAAAATGTCAATTTTTTTATCCTTGATATATAGCTTATCCGTGTGGCATTTTGTTGGCTGCCCTTTTCCTCAACAATTTATGCAATAAATGCCTTATTCAACTAGTGTAATTCAATGGGTTTAAAATTTTTGGTGTCCCTTTTGAGAGAATAACTAGAATCATGCATCCAAACTTTGAATTCTCCATATAGTTTCTCCTTGGGGAGTTGTTGTCTTTTCCATCTTATTTTCTTCTGCAAATCCTAAATCTCCTAATATAATTCTCAGTATACTTAGATAAATGAAGATAGAAGTTTGAGGTATCCCTCATTACTCAAAATGATATATAGTTAAGCACTGGTGAGCCTTGTAGGGAGGGGAGGGTTTAGAAGCTAAGGGTGTGCCTTTGTAGGTGTTCATCCTACTATATCAAAATTCAACAACCTGACCCATAGGTTTTAATATTGAAAATAGTATGTGACTAGGAATTTAAACACAAGGCCACCTAAAACCAGATGGAATAGGATAACACCAAGCGCAAAGAAAACGGAGGAATGAACCACCATTCTATTCTATTCCAAGGATAAGCCAAAAATGAAACAAGGTCCAAAGTTCCAACAAATGTTAGGATTATAAAGGTAGGGTGACGGTTTAAGCTCTTTCCTAGTTCTAAACTTCCTTTCCTTGGTACTCATCCCCCCACCACAAAGAAAAGAAAGTGAACATCCCAATTAGGGAATGCCCTATAGCTATGAAAGGCAAATAACTTATATGACCAATGGATATGATGATACTCATGATTAGGAATAAAACTAGCAAGAGAGAACAAGCTCCTCTACATAGAGAAAGCGAACAACCTAGAATATTAGAAGGAAAAGCAACATGGTTTTCTTCCCAAAAGTCACCCCCATCACCTAACAATCTTAATAAATTCATTGAAACACTCATGACATAATAGAGAACATGAAAACATAATTAATCCCATGCCATAAAAAACATGAATACAATTATTACCTAGTATATGCAAAATTAGCCTCTTGTTGTGTGGTTCACATCCAAATTTCTTGCTTCTAGAGTAGGCTGGGTTGCGACCTTTGTTAATTGGTTCACTTATCTATAACTAACATGTTATAAAATCTAGGGGTGGCAAGTGAGTTGGGGGGTGGGGGGGTTGGGTGGGTGTTTCTCTTTGGCCCCAAAGGGAAAATAGAAATAAAATACTCATGGAGCATAAGCAAAGCCTCTAATAACCACATTGAAATGTATGTTATCTTCTAAGCTTCAGTGGATCTTTACTGATTAGATATCTATTATAATAGGTGAATCTAATAATTCAATATGTCATCTTACTATGGGAACCTTTCCTCTGGACTCCATGCTTTTCCATCTTTACACAAGAGTTTTTAGATCACTCACTTGGATTCCTCACATTCAAGTCAAACATGTTTTAAGAGACCAAAACAAGGAAATATACAAGTTGGAAAATGAATCTTTATTACTCCCTCTTGAAACATTGAGGTTCAATGAGAGTTAAACTGCCTGATATTAATTAGGTAGCTATTGATTGAAATTTGATCATTATAGATGACTGGGAGTTAGTCCTTGTTACGTTTTGATGTCAAATAAATGTTAATGTGTTAATGACATTTTCTAAAGATTAAATATGTGTGGTTTTTTTTTGGACATTAATATTAGAGATGGCAGGTGCACATGGAGGGTGGGTTCTTTTTTCCTTAAAGGACAAATACAATTAGAATATTCATGGAGCCTAGGCATAGCCTCTAACAACTAGGTTGAAATATATACTCTCTTCCAAGGCATAGTCCTTGCTCTATCTGTAGCAATTAGATCTCTAATTATAATAAGTGTATCTAATAACTCCATCTGTCATCTTACTTTGGGAACCTTTCCTTTGGATTCCACTTTTTCCATCTTTACAGAAGAATTTTGAGATCATTCATTTGGATTCCTCGCATTCAAGTCATACATGTTTTAAGATACCTTAATAGGGAAATATACAAGTTGGAAAATCAATCCTTATCACTCCCTCCTAGAACTTTGAGGGTCAATGAAAACCTACAGGAAGTACTGTTACCTTAAAAATATGATTACAATGAGCACAAAATCTCTTCTACAAACTTAGCCCAATATGCCATAACTAAACTACCTGATCGAGTAGTTGCTGATGAAATTTGATCATTATAGATGACTTGGAGTTAATCCTTGTTATGCTTTTATGCTAGCTAAATGTTAACGTGTTAATGGTACTTTCTATAGACTAGTATTAGGATTGAGACACAACCACTAGTCTTAAAACCCTTTGCAATATTTTCTATTAGGAACTTATGGATGTATCTCATCTTTTCTTTAGCACATTTTTGATAATATAATCTACCATATTATTGTTTAAAAACAACATACATTATAAAATCTCCATAGCTAATTTGTTCCATAATTGAAAGGCCAACCATTAATTTTGACCTCATCATTCACACAACTTCCATCCAAAATTCCCATTTCAATCATAAATATTTAGTACTAGTGTAATACAAATCACTCTACAATGAAAGGATTAGGGGGTTTCGTTTATTATGGCCTCCCTCAACCACATGAAAGAGGTCCTTTCTCCCACATTTTCCACTTGATCCAAGAGTTGTTTTCATGCTTGTTGAACCTTAGGTAGTCTACTTGAAGTCGATTGGCTACATAGATGCCCATGACATCAACAAATATTGATTGTTAGGCTCTATCCATTAATTTCCTAGCCAATCCACCATGCAGTTAGATTTTGTGTGGAGATGCGATAGGGTGATGACCAAAATGGAGTCTAGAAGAGTTCATATTTGTGTGAATATTGCAAAGAGGTATCAATTTTGTGACACTTTATTTGTGCTAGTACCATTAATGATTCCAAAAGGGAACTAGACAATTATTGTAGAGTTTCCCTCCATAATGTAAGTCTTAAAACTTGTACAACAATGCAATGCATACATAGATTCTTAATAAATAGAAAACTAAAAAATGACAATCACATAATATATAAACATTTATCCTGGAAACGGAAATTAGGATAACCAATAAACCATTTAGAGCAACATCTCTAAATTTTATCATTAATGATCTTCATTGTTTACAATACAATATGTATGATCCCACAACATCCAAAATCCATGATGCATTAAGCCACATTATATTTCAACCTTAAGTCCTTAATTTAAATTATTAAACCATGCGTTGAACCTCCATGCACCACAAAATCTCCAAAAGAAAAAACCATGGGCAGAAAACCGCAAAACATGGACGCAAAACTACCCAAAAAAGTTTTAGGGGTTATCACCTCCATGTGATCCCCCTATTATGCCAACACGTACACATGTTACTAATCATGCAAAGAATATAACACATACACACCATTCTCTCACTGGTTATTTTCTTTGCTTACAATTGGACACAAGGGCACATGATCAACAATCCAAGGCAATAATTCCCATTGTTTCTCTACACCAAGATAACTTCTTAGTGCACATAGGCTTTGTTAATGAATCATCAACATTATTCAAAGAATATGCATTTACCAAAAACACATTCTAATCTCCAATCACATTTCTCACAAAGTGATACTGAACATCAATGTGCTTTTTAGAATGACAAGCAAGGTTATTTGCTAAAAATGCTATACTCTAGCTATCACAATCTAAATCTACAACTTACAACACAAGCCAAATACCTAAACACAATCTCTAAAGCCATATAACTTCCTTACTTTCATGATTTGCTGCCACCTGTTCAACTTTTGTAGTTGAGAGTGCCATTATGGATTGTCATCTCTAGGTCTTTCTTGATAGAAAATTCCATAATTCATAGTGCCATGCAAACACCCAAAAATCCTCTTTAAAGTTGTCAAATGCTCTCTCCCTGGTTTTGACATGTACCCACTCAAAACTCCCATTGCGCGTGCAATGTTTGGGCTAGTATGGACAACTGCATGCATCATACTACCAATAACGCTACCTTATCAAACATGGGACATGTCCTCTTCCACTTGTGCCTTTGAACACTAATATGCAGATAACTTTTCACATATAGTTAGGGGAAAATTTAGGGGATAAATTTTGTAAATGGGATAATATTCAATGCTTTTTTCCAAAAAAAAAAATGATTTGCCCATTTCCATTTTTGCTAAAAGTGATTCGCTCGAATATTATATGATCTAATTATTTAACCTTAAAAACTTTATAGATAATATATACAATGATTAGAAATTTGAATATTTTTACAAAAATATTGCCAAATAATTTACAGTTTGCATGGTAGGGGCTAATAAGATTCACTAAGGTTTCTACACTTTAATATGAACTTCCATCCTTAAATTTTCCTTGCCTATAGGAATAGGGACCTTGATTGATCTATATTGTCACATATTAAACCTTTGTAATATTATCTTAACATAGTTCCTTTGATTCAACTAGAGTTTCCTATCAAATTGACCTCTTTTAATTTCCACGCCTAAAATAATTTTTTCACTACAAAGATATTTCATGTCAAATTTAGAGGACAATTAAGTTTTCATTTCCTTAATGGTTTCTATGTTGTTTCCTATTAGTATTATATCATCCACATACAATACCACATAGATAAAATGATCACCTACTAATTTGAAATACACACAATGATCAACTTCACTTATTGTTAAACCAAGATCCACTATATAAGTATCAAAATTTTGATACCACATCCTTGGAGATTGCTTTAACCCATACAAGGTCCTTTTCATCTTGAAAACCAACAATTTCTTATCTTACACTATAAAAACTTCTAGTTGTTTAATGTAGATTTCTTCTTCCAGATCCCCATGTAGGAATGGCATCTTCACATCCATCTGTTCTACTTCAAGATCTGAAGGAGAAACAATTGATAAAAGAGATCTAATAGAAGTTAAAATATAAACAAGTGAAAAAATCTCACCAAAGTCAATACCCTTTACCTGAGAATAAGCCTTTGTTAGTAAATGAGCTTTGTACTTCTCCACTTTACCTTCAACATTCAACTTCTTTTAAAACACCCATTTACTTACCAATGGGCTTTCTTCCAACTAGTAGCTCAACTAGATCCCAAGCCTCATTCTTGTCCAAGGTTTCCATTTCCTCAACCATGGATTTTTTTTAGAGTTTCTCATCCACTAAATTCATTTACTCCTTCACAATTCTTTGATCATCATCAGTGATAGACAAAGCAAAACTAGAATGAAAATCAGATGGAGTATGCCTTTTTTATTATTTTCTTTCTCGAATTGAACTCCTTAATACTATAGCATGTGGTTCTTCTTCTTCTTAATCATGTTCCTCTGTTAGCTCAGAACCTTCATTCTACAACTTGAACTCCACTACTTCTTCCTTTTCCCTTGAAGGGACTTCCTGTTTGACAACATCCTTAACCTCTTTAAAGAAAACAATTCAGTTGTAAGCAACCTTTCTAGTTTCTTGATTCCAAAGATTATAACCTTTTAAACCATCTTTATAACCAACAAAGGTGCACTTTTCATCTTTTTTGTACAACTTCTATTTTCATTTTGGAATGTGTAAATAAACACCACAACCAAAAACTATGAGATGTTCGAGAGAGGGTTTCTTACTAGTCCATGCCTCATCTAGAGTCTTGTTAAGCAATGCTAATGAAGGTGATCAATTTACCAAGTAACATGCAGTACCCACTACCTCTTCCAAAATTCTTGTCCCAACACAACACCATTGAGCATGCTCCGTGTTTTTTTCCATTAGTATGATGTTCATCCATTCTACAACCCCATTCTATTGTGGTGCGTATGGTGTATTTTTTTGACTCATTATACCACACTCCTTACAAAATTTCTCAAACTCATTCCCGTAATATTCCCCACCATTATATGTCCTTATTTCCTAGATTTTCTTCTCCATCTAATTCTCCATAAGAACCTTGAATTCTTTAAAATTTATACGTTAGATTTCCTCCATAGGAAATAAATCCATGTATTCCTCAAGAATTTATCTATGAACGAACCATAATACACATATTTTCCCAATGATGGAATAGGAACAAGTCAAAAATATGACCATACTATCTTTAAAATTACCTTAATCCTTGTAGCATCTATTGAGAATCTTACTTGATTTTGTTTACCTTAAATATAATGTTCACATAAATCAATATCTACAGTGCACTTAGACACACCTTCAACCATACCTTTACTGTGTAGTGCTCAAAGACCCTTCTCTCTAGTATGCCCTAGTCTTTGATGCAACAACATCATCTTTTCTCTAGAGACAATATGAGTTTTGTCTTCTTCATCTCTGCCCTCAAGAATAGTGGAATTGTTACAATTCTTCCCAATGACTTGTATATAGTTATAGTCTGAACTCACCTCACCAATACAATTGCTACTCAAACCATCATGTAGGTTCATTTTCAAACACAATTTTTCCACCTACATCACTCATTCTACTTAAAAATATCAAATTTATAGCCAAACTTAAAATGTGTGAAACACCATGGAGTGTTCTATCCCTTCCATCCTCGAGCATCAATTTGAATTTTCCTTGTCTTGAAGCCATCACCATTAAGTTATCTCCAAGGACAATTTCATTTCCATCATACCTTTCATATTTGCAGAACCACTCCCCATGAGGAGTCACATGAAAGAGGGCACCCAAGTTTATCAACCATATGTCATGATATACATGTGTGCTTGAAGAATCCAAATATACATCCCTTCCTTCCTTTGAGGATGTATACTCTTCTTTGGGGGGGACCATAATCATATCCCCTCCCCCTCTCAATGCTTTTTGATCTAAAATTCTGATTGAAATTCCCTTCTTTTCCATACTTCTAACATCTATTTACAATTTTTTCTTGAGATTTAGATTTACCACTACATTTGGATCTCCCACTTGAGGACTTATTCTCATTTCTATCTTGTGAACATATTTTACAAATAAGGCATATGCACTCTCATTTTTAATGTTTTTTCACCTCATCTCCTTTGATAACAGGGATGATATCACATCATCAAAATTTAAAGTAATTTATTTACTACCTATGGCTACAACTAGACTATCCCATGTGTTTGGTAAAGAACACAATAAACTAATACATTTATATTCATTAGAGATCTTAATATCAATAGGCATTAACTAACTTACCATCAATATTGAAGGCATTCAAATGCTTCATCACCAAGACACCATAGTTCATCCTCAAGTTGTATTTCTTTTGCATGAAAATTTGTTTACCAGGGATTGAGGTTGATACAAATATTCTAACTTATTCCATAATATCTTGGTTGTAGCTTCTATCGAAACATTAAATAATACTAAATTTGAGAGACACAATTGGATTATGCTATTTGCCTTTCAATCTAACTTTGGCCAATATTTTGTTGACCTTCCCGTAGGTGTGCTCCAAGCACCCAAAACAACCCATTGATCTTTGTCTACCAAAAGATCTTCCATTTGGAGCTTCCATAGCTCAAATCTCTTCCCATTAAATTTATCAATCACTATTTTTTAACTACTCACCACTATTTTCTAGCACAACAATTAGCGCAATAGAGCATCCAATATAACAAGGTTTACCATAGAAATAAGATAATTGAATGCTGAGCCATAAAGGTGCCCCCCTAAATCCAATAATTGATCTGATACCAAATTTAAGTTTTAAACCTTATAAAATGATGCAATGCATACATATATTCTTAATAAATAGAAAAGTAAAATAATGGTAATCACATATTACATAGAGATTTACATTGGGAACCCAATTTGGGAAAATCAACAAACTATTTAGAGTTGAAACTCTAAATTTTATCATTGATCAACTTCATTTTTTGTAATAAAATATATATGATCCCGTAGCATCCAAAACCACTAACCCATCAATCCATATTATATTACAACCTTGACCAAAACTATAAAACCATGGGCTAAACCACCATGCACCACAACATTGCCAAAAGTGGAAATTGTGTCAAAATTTGGCAAAAAAGAATAAAAAAAATAACCAGAATTCTTTTTAGGGCTTTATTCCCCCTTTTAACCCCCCAAACAAGGGTGGTTGCTACCCATGATGTGGCCCCCCCATACCCCATGTAGACAATTTGTGCACAAGACAACTTATGTAAATAAAATAACACATAGCCAACACAAAAGAGGGTTTTAGAATCTCAATTAAATAGCTAGAGTTAATCCCTTTGCAAGGTTATCAAGCTCCACAACATTATTTTTGTTTTTGTTGAAATGGATAACAAATAAGAAGAGGATGGTTCCATTATCATTCTTGAAATCCCCCTTTTCCCTAGTTGGCATGGGTTGTTTGTTGTTTTCACCATCAAAATTCAACTTGAAAAATCCCTTGAGAGGTGTAGTCCATGACTATATGGAGGGATCCTTACCACTAAGATACCATTTGATAGAACATAAGGCTTTGCTTAATTTTCCATTCTCAAAAGATAAGCCTCTCCCTGCCATGGAGGTGTTGAACATCTTCTAACCATGCATAATAATTGATATATTCTCATACATTTGCTTGAATATTAAGTTAAATATCTTCAATGCTTTAATTCTACTATTTGAAAATCATGTGATTTCATTTATTCCATAAGAGGAATCCTTGAAAAATGCACTAGGATTTATCTAGAATTTGATTTCTATCAAGGGTCTTCCTCCAATTATCCAAGGTATGTTGAAAGTTTTCTCCAATCTAGTCAAGTTTTCCGAAGAGAAGGGTTCTTATGTCTTAAAGAGAGTTGACCTCCACACAACCATTGAAGAGATTCTCTATTGTCTCCTCCTAAGACTCACATATAACATGCCAAAGGACCTTCAAAGCCTCTTTTAATTAATTTGTTACACGTCAGGGTTTTCCTCCAAATTAGTAACCACATAAGGATAAAATTTTTGGCTCTTGTTCAACATCTAGACTCTTAGGTCGATGATTTCGAATTCCAAAGTGATGCGTTGTCATTCCCATTTAGCTACCAAATTCACTTGAAAATTGCCATTTCCATGAGAATACCATCAAAGGATTTCTTTTCCATCTTGGAGTGATGCGTTTTCATTCCCATTTAGCTACCAAATTGACTTGAAAATTGCCATTTCCATGAGAATACCATCAGAGGATTTCTTTTCCATCTTGGAAGATGTGTTTTTTTTTAGACATGCCTCCAGGTGTTCTTCTTCCTACTATGTGAGTATCGTTGGCCATTTATTAACCAATTTACATACCCTATAACTCTAGGATAATTCATCCATTGTTGATGATTAACCTTGTTCCATCCTAAAACTTGGAGTTTGTTTCTAGAATTTTGAAGAATTGGATTAGTAACTAGTTTAGGTTCTTATTACCATGCATCTTCCTAAAACAATGTTGAAGCTCTTGATTGTGTCCTCTCAGAACATTGGTTATACACTAAAGTTCCATTAGTCCAAAAATTGTTCCAAATTAATGAACATATGCATAAACCTTCTAATAGATGAGTTTACCCCCCATGAGCTAATATACATATCTATCTTTCCATATCTTACTCCAGAGACCATCCTTGATTTTTATCCAAAGTCACCAAGTCTTAATTGTTAGAGCTTTTCCCTTGATAAAAAGATCCTTAATCCCTAATACACATGCTTCCATGCGTTAGTATACAATGTCTCAAGCCTTGAGAGCCTATTTCCTTTCTTTTCTTAGAACACTGCACAAGAAGGCTCTTTAGACGGATCAATTGGCCTTACTGATCTTTGAGGGGGATACCTTAATGAAAAATAGATAGAGAAGCATAGATTGGAGAATGGAGATGCTGAAAGTGAATTTTATAGGTAGAGTTAAGAAATCTAAAGGTATAGTTACTCAATCTATTCTCTATCTTGGATAGAATATCCTCCTAAGAGATATTCTAAAGGGCATTGTCTAGTAGGGGTTCCCCCATATATGTTATGGGAGGGAACCCCTTAGAAAGCCAAGAATTATGGTAATGTTGTGATGGATAACTAAGGGGGCCTTGAAGAAGAAGATTTCAGGTTTGCATTGGTTTAATAAAGTTGTAGAGGTTCGCAAGAAAGTGTGTAAGACTTATTTGAGAGAAAGGGCTTCATAGCCCATTGGATTTCCCATGACTGAGGTATTGTTCAAAAATTGCAAATGGGAAAGAGGGTCCAAGTTTGGATGGAGTTTGATACCTTTTGAGAATGCAAAAACCAATGAAAGATTTTTAGCCTTTACCAAATCCCTCTATAGATAGGATAAATAGGAAAGGGGACATAGGATTCCCTTGTTGATTACCTTAAGAACGATTAATGGTAGGATAGGGAGATGCACTAATTAAGATGGAGTAAAACCCACTCTAGATGAAAACTAAAAGATTTCTTTATTTGTTAAAAAAAAATTCAGTTTAAATTGTCATATGCTTTAGGCATGTCCATCTTTGAGAGCATTCTAGTAGATCTACTAATTTCAAGGAATGAATGGGTTGATTAATACATATATCAATTTACACCTTTATGATTTCTTGGTTGGCTAGGCCAAGAATCTAGGAATGGTACCCAGTTTATAGACTTATATAATATTATACAACTTTGAAATGAATAAAAGAAAAATATATTCACAAACCAACACTAACATACATACATCATTAAGCGAACAAACAAAAGACTAATGTGCTTTCAAGAAATTTAAACATGCTAGTAAAGTAAATTGCAAGTGTGAAAATACTTTTATAACATAAATTAACATGAGTCCAATACAAATAAACTACTCCTTATGTTTAAAGTAAATCTCCATAAACAATAAAGATACAATGTACATTACACAAGTTACAACAATCAAGAAGATAAAAAATATAAATAGTAAGAACAATACACAAGATGGAAAAATCAATATGAGATACCTAATTGGATAATTTAAAGAATAATGTTCAAATATGATGAAGCAAACTCAACATATTTAGGAATATGCACTCAAGGGGTTCTTAATAAATGACCACATTTTCAAGACCATATCAGTCAAATGTTAAAAACTATGAACACCAAATTAATCAAAGATTGTTGCAGCCAACCAAGAGAAGCGTTTAGGCACTAGTATGATAATGCAAAAGGAGTCAATATATCAGTATTGACAAAAATGCAATAGGTTTTAATCACCAATGGCTAAAATAAAATATACCTTTGACAGCAAGAATGATTGTTAAGCCTCAATCAATGCTACTATTTAAAAGAGGCAATGTAGACTAGAGTTTGTAAGATAGAAATATCTAAACACCATAAATAGAATACCCAAGTGAAGAATACAAATCTATATCATACCAAATTTTGTAGCAATTGAGGGATCCTATCTTGTATGATCCAATAATTGTAGCCAAATTGTCTTCATAAAAATTATATAATTGTTTTATTTTTCTTTAAATAAAACTTTTAGCTTTCATAATTAATCATAGGCCTAGTCAAGTCAAAGGAAAGACAAATGTAGGTGGGCTTCTATTGTAACATCTACAACCACCCTCCAAAATTTTGCCTATGCTTCGTTTTGGAGCCTCCCTTCTAAATCAAAACAACTCATCTTGCACTGGTCTAGGTACTTGTGCTTTGATTGAGCCTCATCCTTTACATCTTGGCTTGTGTTTGCTTACTTGGTTTACTGCCTAACTCACAAGCTGATCTCTTGACTTGGTTTTCATCCAGTTCTGGGCTTGCGTTAGAGAATTGTGCAATCCTTTAGGGAAACCAACATTGCTCTCGGGAATTGCACAATCCAAGATGACAGAGAGCCTTGAGCTCAAGAATTGCGTAGTGCTAGATGACATCCAACGCTAAGTGCAGAGCATTAGAGGCAGCCCAGAGCCACTCAACCCATAAATTGCACAGAAGCCTTTCTGCTCAGAAGCTGCACAATGCATGAATCAAAGAGTTGTCTGGTTCCTCCCAGAAATGCAAAATATCTCCAGGCAATGCATAGTAGCTTTTCCCGAAGATGAAAAAAATGAAAAAGCATCCCTAAAAAATAGGGATCCATTTTTAGTAGTCCAGAGGAGGCACTTAAGTTATTTTGGAAACTCCCGCCAAGTGTCGTTTTTTCCTTGATTTTTGGCCTTTGCGTCATAAACCCTAAATTGACAAAATCTATTTAATCAACGCTTCCATAGCTCATTTGCACATTCGATCTTGGAGCTCTGGCATTCCTAAGGATATAAAGGAATGTTTGATGCGATCATCGTTGCTTTTCTAGGTGTTCACAGGCTAGAATTTTCTGCCAATAGCAAAGGGGATCTCCGTGATGTAGTTTCCCAACTAGAGCCTGCACCATTTGTGATAGGGATCCCTTCTGGTATGTAGGCCTGAATTTCGTTCAGTTGTGTTGAGCTTGCTTCGGATGGAGGAAAGCACGGACCTCAATAAATACAAGGAAATAATTGACAAATATCTTATGACGTATAAACCATGAATAGCCATACTATAAACAACATAAACCTTATGTAAAGTTACTATTAGCAGGCTTCAAATAAGACTCATGTTTGCCAAGATAAAGTGCTTAACAATTGTAAATTAATTCACAACGATCAAACATCTATGAGCATAAATAAACATGTAGTCAAAACAGATCATACCAATACCAACAAAATAGTTAACCGGCACCAACATAGAGTTAGCGAATCAAATACCATTCATACGAAGCAACAAAAAGTTTGTAGTATGACAACATGTGAGGAGACCATACATCAAAGAGCTTTAAGGAACATCCGATCCATCAAGTGAAGAAAATACTCATGTCATTAGGACATAAAAGATCTTTAGAATCCAATAGTGGAAATGCACAAGCACTCCCTGCATTAATTAGAAGAGGATAAATTCTCTTAAGCAATGTATATATATCTCCAAAAAATTCCTCAGCAAAAGGTCCATACAAAGGAGGCATCAGGGTGTATTTATAGGGTGAGGGTGACTCTTGGCCTACCCTTGACTCTTGAACTTCCTCATGACTGTTCATCTACCTGATGAATTTTGGTATTCCACATGACCTTTCATATTCAAAATTGTTCTATGCTACCGAAGTAGATACATCATAAAAAATAAGCTATCAACCTACTTCACTAATTTAACAATGGAAAGTTATAGAATGTCAAGACCGAGCTGTTCCATCAATAGATGTGCCATAGGTTGTATTCTACTACGATGGGAGTGATCTGTGGCTGAGATTCATCATGTCGGTGCAGGAACTCGAGTGATCTAGGATGAGGGTGGTCCGTTTGGCATGCACCTGGTTGTTCAAGGTTACCAATTTAGTGTAGATCCTTGTTCATTCTACCACATAACACGTGATATTTTCTTTGGTGATTGGTATGTCCTTTGTACGGGCTGCTTGCTTATATGTCTCTACGAATTCCTGTACTTCTTTGGAGATCTCATCCTGCTTCCTTACTTGTCCGACTTCCCATGTAGAGGGGACCCTGTGAAGTTGGATAATAGATTCTAAGTCGTTGAAAAGATGCTTGTAGGATGCTAATACTCTGTCCACATCTTTGGTCAATTTGTCCTTAGATTGAATTTTGATGCAGAGTTGAACCTTGGTATTCTGCATGGTGATCCAATCCTTCTTAGGGACCACCACTGGTGCTCTTGAGTATTTGATGGACCATTCGTGTATTTTATCTAAAGCAGTTATAACCTCCTTAAGCATTGCGACTCTTTCTTTTGTGTGGGCTTGGATTGTCACAATCGGAGCCACTCAGTGATGTAATTTGGACATCTCTTCCTAGACTACTGCCATGTCCTCCCTAAGGGTCTCCGTTTTTGCTTCGATTGCTACCTGGTTTTCTGTTGCGCTTGTGCGAACTAAACGAAGTTCCGCATTCTCTTCCTCTACCTTCCTTTTTTCTTGCTCTGCTATGGTGGCCCTTAGTTCAAATGCGTAATGCCTGTTTTGAAGGTCTGCAATTTGCTAGCTCATCTGGGCCACATTGTGTTCTGTGGTGGCAACGAAAGCTGTCCCAACTGAGGCAATAATTTGTGGGTTTGTTGTAATGTTGGGCACAATATCCTTGCCTGTAGTTACTGATAAAGGCTCAGCTGGATTCCGGGCACAATATTTTTTCCTTTCTTGCACAATTTTGAGGTTTACTTCATCGAAAGTGAGCCTTGTGAGATCTAGGACCTCCTAGTCCCATCCCTTTGAGATACCCAGTTCTTGTAGGGGGAGGTTTCCACCAGTGAGGGGAGTGGTAGGAGGCACGTCTAATGGGGGAAGTTCACTTTTCCTTGTACCCAGATTAGCTGTTTTTCTAGTCTCTCCTTGTTCACTTTCCCCAAATTCCTTTCCTTATTCCTCCTTAGTTCTTCTTCCTGTCGTCTTTTCTCTTGATTTGCGAGTGATTGTTGCCTCTCTAGCTCATCTTCCATATTTTTTAGGTCTTGCTCTAATCTCCTATTCTCCTCCTACCTTCTTTTCTTTGGTTCTTCCTCTTGTTTTCTCTTCTCTGTCTCTTCCTATGCCCTTTTATCTTCTTCCTGCTTTCTCTTCTCTACCTTTTCCTGTGCCCTACTATCTTCTTCCTACTTTCTCTTCTTTGCCTCTTCCTATGCCCTTTTAGCTTCCTCTTGTTTTCTCTTCTTTGTCTCTTCCCGCGCCCTTCTTTCTTCCTGCTGCTTTTCTTACATCCGTTTCTCGTTTTCTTGCTCTTCCTGTCGTCTTATTTTCTTGCTCTGGCCTTGCTTGTTGGAATCTTGAGATTGTTTGATCTCTAGCTCCATTTTCCTCTTAAGATCTTGCTTTTTCCTTTCTAAGGTGGAATTCCTTTGTTCCAATGTAGCATTAGTGTCCTCCTCTTCATGGTTGCTCAAGACGTCTTCGACCTCTTTTCCTTTTCGCTTCTTAGATTCCCCAGTGCCTTTTGATGCATCGTGTTGCTTTTTATTTATGGTGGAAGCTCTTTCTTTGAGGCTCATGTCTTCATAGGAATCGTCGAGGAGCTCATCTTCTATGGCCTACTGCTCGCATGGGCTAAGTTCCCTTCTAGCATTATACCAATTTTTTATCCCATCTTCGTGATCCTGTTTGGTATGGGAATATGGCCAACTAAATTTTGCCTTTTTATAATGGGCGGCTACAACTTTCTCGAGATCATATGTTTGGTAGTTGAGGCTCAAAAAGTGGTTTCCCTTCCATGCATCGACTTTTTCCTCAACCTGTTTGAAATTCTCCACCACATACGCTCCGATGGTGAGAGGGAAAGCGAGCCATGGTTTCTTTTTGCCTTTGTTCAATATCCTTGAAAAACCCTATGTCATTTGGTAGCAGACCTCTCGTAGGAGCATCTTGCTCGTGATGAACCTGGGTAAGGCATGGGGGGCCTTATGAGTACCGAACACTAGAATGAATGTTCCTTCTTGGATGGGGAACCAATGTGCTACCTTGACCACAATCTTCATAGCCCTCTTTGACATGCATGGTGGTTCTTCCCCAAATAGTAGCTGGTACAATGGGATGATGAAAGATTAAGAGATTATACCCATCATACCTTTGTAAGCCATGTCCTAGAAAACCCTGTAATGGCAGTGCACAAGGTTGGCTGCCGATGAGGCCCAGTTGCAGCTCCAGTGCTCAAAGTAGCATCTCGAGTAGACAACGTCGAGGAGGTATGAAGACATATATAATTCTGTAGTTTGTTGCTTGGCTGCAGCTATGTTTGTTCTCAAAAATGATGCGAGGATACTTCCCTAGTTAAAAATAATTCCCCGGGTGGCAATGACATACATGAGTGGGACCCAGGTGCCATAAAAAATGTCACAGTCCGCCTTACCATATAAGCGGAACATCATCGTAGCAATTAACTGATATACCTTGTGCAATCCCTCTGTCTTGTATGCCTGATCCATTATGACCTGAAACTTTGACGAGTCTTGCCACCATTCCCTTAGGATGTCTTTCATCGGGGTCACAAACTCGGAGAGCCACCTGGTATTGAAAACCTTTTATCTCTTCGAGAGTTTGTAGTAAGCGTGGATGTCTACAGGGGAGATTGTGGCTATAAGTGCTCCAACATGATCTCTGATCGTCCATGAATCTGTATCTATATTTTTTAAGCTCCATTCAATAGTTTCTATACATGGGAAGACTGGGGGATGTGCCACTACCTTGTGTAATCTTAACCTTTTGACATTTATGTATATTGGAAAGTCCTCATGGGTTTCTGAAATGTTTGACTTCGAAAAATACGCATAGATGATGTACCAGGATAACTTCGTGCTTACTAATGTTGCAAGCTGTGTCCTCAAAGATGGGTGGATCATCATCTTGGTCAACCTCCCATGACCTGATTCCTGAGCCTCTACGAGCAACCTTAGTGGTTGGGGGAGCCATTTCGTCTTCAAAGGAAGAGATGGATATGAAATCGAGGTTGACGCCACCTAGATTGTCAAAAATACAATCCCACGATGAGAGAGACGACATGAAAATCAAGAAAAACTACAAAATATAAGGAGTTTCAGCAGGTGATAGGCCGGTCGTAGGGGAGGTAGGTCGCAAGGTCGCAAAGATTAAAGTGCAACTAAGTGACTTGTTGTATAGGTCGCAGGCTGATAGGAGGTCATAAGGTTGCAAGTCGCAAGATGATGGTGTCGCAGAGTTGCAAGGTCGCAAGGTCGCGTCTGAGCGAAGTTGTAGGTCGCTAAGTCATGAAAAAGGAGATATCATGGTCTTAAGACATGCGAATTAGGTTTTAAGAGGACCAAGGAAAATAATTTGTGGCTTTGGGAGGTTTAGGATTCTTCTAGGCTAGAATATTAAGGCTTACTGGTGAAAACTAGGAAGGCTAGGGTCGAAGAATGACCGAGGTTTGGGTCCAGGAAGAGTGGAAGTGGCCAGGGTAACTGATTTGGGAAATGAGGTGAAAAATCCAAGAAACATGGGCTAAAAACCCCTAGGAATGGGATGTAGAAGGTCGGGGATGCAGAAAGGGACACCTGGGAGAAAATCATGATTACTAGGAAGGTGAAATGTTACTTACCTAGATCAAACTGCACGCACGCCCAAGTCGCAGACTCTCCTCGTCTTTCGCGTGACCAAAGGAACTGTTATATAAGACTGGGCTACCTTCCTTTTTATAACTTTGGTTGCACATGCAAGGTCGCTTGGGTCAAACACACAACTTTTCCACCTATGCGACCTTGTGACCAGGTCACTTGGTCGCATGGTCACATTGATATCCAAGGGAGACCTATGCGGTCGCTTGGTTGCATGATCGCATTGATATCCATGGGAGACCTATGCGACATTGTGACCTATGTGACTAGTGGGTTGCATGGGTCAAAATAGTCACGATGGTCGCAATTTTCAAACTTAGTCGCACTTCGAAACCATGATTGACGAACTTTAGGCAGTAACTAGCGACTTAGTTGAAAACTTAGATTTTCCAGGGTTCTTCAGGACTGTTGAACTCTTTGAGCAGATCCCAGTAGCTCAGGGGCTCTGCACGATATAGGGCATCTAAAATTTTTAAGGGTTTCCATATTTTTGGAGGGGTTGTTGCAGTAGCTACAACACTGGGTGAGTTATGCTTTTCTAGTCTTTTGCTGCTTTTTCTGTCACTTTTTGTTGTTTAGCTTGTGAGAGTGTTGTTTCACTCATTTCTTTGAAGAACTGTTGGCATTTTAACTTGTTTTAGTTGTAGAAGTGTTGTTTCAAGTTTTGAATTGAATTTCCCAAGTGTCACCTGTATTTTCCTATTCTTGCACTAATAGTCGCCGTTGCAGCAACTCCCTCCACATGCTTTGTTTTCCTTTAGTTCGATTGATTCCTGCACTTGTTTCACTTGCATGCATCATTAATTTGTCATATATGCACTTAGCATCAGAACATCCTACAAATATGCTTGATTTCACACTCCTCTTAGGCATCTCTAGGCTCCCCTTGCCCGAATCTTGGTGTTCACTACATGCACTACGCATTCTGGGAGCTCAAGGCTTTTGAGTTGGCTTTTGGAATTGCATAGACGTTATCTTAGCCTGTCTCCTACTGCATAGTACACGGTTCTAGGAGCCAACCTCCTAGCTTGGCCATTGAGACTGTGCAATGTCCAGTCTCTCCTAGCCCTTTGCCTAGATTGAACTGCGCATTGAGCAGTTCCAGTCAGCAAGTTTCCCGAATGACTGCTGGGACTATGCAGTTCCCATAGTTAGCCTGTGACCTATACCAACCATAATTGCATAGTCCTTCACATCTTGAGCCTGGTTTGTTGCTTGATCTTGTCTTGAAGTTGCTTTGGTTTTTGAGCTTACATTCGCTTTCCATGAGTGTCCTCTCTTTCCCACATGTATAATAGTTGTCTATCATTTCTTAAGAAATTACAGTTAACATGGAATCCAAGAAAGTTGCATCAAAGGAAACCGTCGAAAAAAGTACCCGGGAAGCAGTTGAGGATGTGTTAATTGATCTACCAGTTTATGTGGAGACTGAGCTGTTCATTGAGAAGGGCACAAAGTTAACATGGCAGCAAATCAAAGATACTTTTGTAGAGGACTTCAAGGATGACTTAGAGGACTGATAGGTATATATCAGTATCCAATGGTTAAGCTTATACAAGGTTTCATGTAGGTACCCCACCTTCCCATGTGCATACGTTATCAACTAGATCGTCTCACACAAAAATCAAGAGACTACGACATTGAGCAGTGCTAGCGGGATAAAGCTTGCCACTTTCAGAGCGGAGAACTTTCAACAGATGTATCATTTTCCCGAATCAGTGAGGCCTCATGGACACACTTTTCTATGTGACACATAGCCATGTGAACATAAGGGATATATTCAAGTGCTGGGTGAAAGAGTAGTCAAAGTTTAGGTAGTCACCCAATCATGTTTACAAGAAAAAGTCTCTCAGGAAGGCTTATTCGTTGTTGATCATCTTTGCATGTAGAATATATGGTCAAGAGAAAACATAGACCTTTCTTGAAGGTTGGGTAGACTTACTGGTGTTATAGCACCATTTACCACTCTTGGTAGATCTGATGCTCTGGTTATGGCCTAGGGCAACCCTTCGTTTCTAGACTTGGTCCAAAATCTAAAAAACAGTGTTTTATTTCCTATATGCTACTTTGCCCTGTGTTGAAAGCGTGCACACGCGGGTCAACATATACCCAACCTGCGTATATGTGTTAAAAAACTTAAAAATAATAAATCTCCTTAATTTAGGGCGAGTTTACGAGTTTTACATGTTACTCACCTATTATAGCCCGTGGCCCAACTGTTTCTGATCTGAAAAAAAAAACTAATTTGGAGAAGTATAAATAAACCTCCATGGGAAGGCCTAAAGGGGGAGATATTGATATTATAGTTGATTTATCCCTAAACGAGTCTAAAGAAATCCATGTGCTTCCTACACTCCTAAAGCTTTAGGAAACTCTTGTTTTGTCTTTTGAGATATCCTTCACCCCTTTGGTGATATCCTTGTGTATGTGGATAGAGGAAGATTGCTGAGGCCAGGACATGATGGTTCTGCTTGGAGCTGGAGGAAGACTCAGGTTGTAGTTTTCCACCTTTCATTTAGCTTACATCAATAAAGAAAGTTGTTCTGTTCTTGATATTTATCGTGTTTCTACATTGATACATGTTGTGATTTGTTCATACTTCTTATATTAATGCGTAATCGTTCATTTTCTTATATGATATAGCGTATATATCATGAATATGCTTTGCTTGAATAATTTACATGTTTCAAAGACATCAAAATAAGCAGAGGGTTTGAACCTTACCGGATCTACCCAAACGTAGGACCTCCGGGGTAAGGACACTTCTTCCCAGTTCATGAGTTAAAGCATTTAGATTGTTTGTCTGTGCATTTTTTACTACTGTATGAACTCCGCCCTGCTGGGGTTTTCAACCCAAGACCCTAGGGAGTTCCCACCCACAATAGAATTGGCGACTACATTGGGGAAAACATTCTTATTTTTCCTAGTTTGGGTTGTTTGTTCTCAATCAAGGTTTGCTTTCTTGCTTGTTTGCTTTTACAGTGTCATTGACTTATTAGCTTCCCAGGAATCAAGTCTGATCTATTGGATCAGGCCTTGATTTTTTCTTTTTCTTGATTGAGTCTTTTATACAGTCATTTCTTGGAATACAATCACGTATACACGCTAGTTTCCTCAAGTAGATTCACGTATACACGAGTTTCTTGTGTTTGAAACACGTGTGCATGCCTTTGTGTCTTTACACAGTCATGTATACATAATTTTGAATTGTTTTTTCAAAATCTTTTGCTCAGTTAGGTCTGTTTCCTAGTGATTTCTGCTATTTTCTGGTCATCCACTATCTGGAGAACTCTGTTCTCTTGCAAGTTTTCAATTTAGAATCTCTTTCTCAGAGAAAAGCTTAGTTGGCTTAGGATTGATTTTTGGTTTCATTTTCATTTATAACCCAAATTTGAAATTGCTTTACTTTGCTTTCCCTTTCGGTTGACCTTGTTGTTTTTTGCGATTTTTGAGTGTCTCTTTAGCAATATTTAAGAGTCTTCTTGACATTTGGTCAGTTTGCTGAAGTCTGGTGCTACTACTTAGATTTGTTTGTACGAGTTTGTAGTCCTTCTCGTTTCAAGTTTCATTTATTAATAACTTACAAAGTTTAAGGACTTTTTTGTGCTTGTTTCTTTGATCTTTGAAATTTAGTAGTTCTTTTTATGACCTCAAAAATTTCTTTGGTTTTTTAAAAGAAAAAGGCAAAAACATAGTTTTAGCCTTCCTTTTTCTTTCCAAGCTTTTGGTTTTTGGTTTCTTTTTTTTTTTTGTTTTGAGTAGTCATGAACTTTTTCAATTGGTTTTGCTTGGTTTCGAGGGAAGTTTGTATTTTTATTGGTGCCTTCTTTATAGTAAAGTTAGCCCATTGATCTTATGAAGGAACACTTTTGCTTCTTTTATGAGCATCCATACTCTATCATTATAGTTTGCATTAGGATAGTTTGCATCATAAGCATTTTTAGTCATTTTGTTAGCTTTTTAGTGTGTAGAGTGTGTTTTCTCGGAAAAGAAAAAATTGCTTGTACAAGTTTATTCGTAGAACTCTATAGAAATCCCTTTTCATTGAAGAAAATAACTGCATTGATATAGTTAAGTTTCTATTGGTTTCTTGTGCATCAAAACATCATAAGTTTCACTCTCATTTTACCCTTGACTTAAAGAACAACCCACTAAAATCAAGCGATTTAATAAAAAGAACTAGAACTTTTTAATTTGTCATTAACAAACACCAACAAGTCTAAGTTCTCTAGGGCCTTTGAATAGGTGAGTGGAGAGTTAACTCTCCAAGGCCGCTCAAATTATCAAACATAGAAGTTGAATAATGAGCGAAATCCAATGTCGTTAGAAATTCCGGGAAAGCTCCGTCACTGGGAGTGAAGCATGAGGGAGAGTTAAGACAAGGAAGAGAGATACCCCCTCTCCTACTTGTTGGATCCCGCCTCACGATTGTTCCGCTCGGATTTTGATATGAACTGGTGTCCATAGTTGCCTTTCCTATGGATCACATAGGTGGCTGTAAAGAGGAATCCCATGGCACATGAGGAAGACGTTGCACCACATTTATCAACACTTCTGGAGGGTACCCATGTGAAGCTTGGGTGCTTGAACCGAAAAAGGCTTTCGTCTGGAGGTCAGCGTAACTGTTTCTGTTACCTTCGCTGGTAGGTTTAGCCTGTTATTATCCCAATCTATCTTCAGAAGGTCCCTTAGTTCACTTTCTTGTATTTTGGTATTCTGTCCTCATCACTCAGAGCGGAAATACATGGAATTTGATTGATTGGTTGCATCTTTAAGGACTTTATAGTCGAGTGCTCTTTTCTCTTTGTATTTAGTTGGATTTAGGTGGATTTTTTTTGTCACTTTTGGACCTTAGATTCTGAGTGACTGACCTACTACTCTGCTGATCTTGAAAGGCTTTTGATCTTTCTTTTGAAAGTTGTGGAGTTGCCTCCTTAAGGGCAAAGGTTTTGATTGTGCATCTCTCTTCCTTGGAAAGGCATTTGTACATTCCCGTAAGGGAAGGATTTGCAAATAAGTCTGGTATGGCCCATATTCCCATGGAGACCAACCAAGGTACCCTTCTAAAAGGGGATCCTTATGCTTTTCCTTTCTTTGGAAACATTGGTACCCCCTTGATGGCCACTTTTAATATTCCTGGATTGAATGTTGGAATACTAGTTTGGCTGTGGTCCACTCTGAATATTCCTGATGTTCTTGAAATTTCTCAGATAAATGCTTTATTTCAAGGGCATGAAATGGGTGTTAATTGTTCATCTTCTTTCAAAGAGAAATATGGATTTCCTCTTTCTCCTCCCTCTTGTAATAAGAGATTTAAAAAGAGGAGAAAGAGGAAGATGAAGAAGAAGAATAGTTCTATCCATTCATCATCAACCTCTGCTGGTCATGTTGGAGATGAGCTTTCAACGACTGCAAGTCATGTTGGGGGAATAATTCTAATCACTGCAAGTCATACTAGCAATGAATGATCATCAACCTCTGCTAGTCATGTTGGAGATGAGATTTAAGCTGCTGCAAGTCACACTAGGGCATACGTCTAGTCACTGCAAGTCATACTAGAAATGGGTCACCGACCTCTATGAATCATACTTCTGTTGACTCACCTACTTTTATGAGTAGGGTTGGGGGCATAAGTCCTATACTAATCTTTGCGAGTCATGTTAGCGACTTTCCATCAACCACTACTAGTCATGTTGGTGGAATGGATGTTGATCAGAAACCTAAGCATAGAAGTTTAAAACCTAAGTTCCCTTGTAAGATATGTAAGGGAGACCATCTTACTCATTTGTGTCCTGGTATTCAAGAGGTACAAAGGATATGGTTCGATTCTAAAAGTTCTTCTATTCCTGAATCTGTTATGGTTTCTCGACAGTCTCATCAACCATTGGTTGATGAAGTAGTCCAACCAGTGCAATCTCTAGTTGATTACACTCTTCTTTTGGGGGGTGAAATGCCTAAAAATAGAGTCTATTTGATTTCTAGTATAGAGTCTCCTGGTATAGGGGGCATTCCAGTTCCTTTGAACATCCCCCCTCCAAATTTTAGGAGTGTCTCCTTTGATTGGGATAGTCTTGTTGAGCCTCGTCTTCCTTCCGCTACACCTTTCCAAATAAAGGTTAGAGTTAATTCCACAAACGTCCATCAATGTATGGTGGATGAAGGATCCTCTGCAAGTATTATATCCTCCTCGATTTGGAAAGATTTGGGTTCTCCAAAGTTGTTGACAGCTGATAGTCAGTTGTTAGCCTATGATATAAGACGGTGAATCTATGTGTGCTCTTCCTCAATTCCTTATTACTTTAGGTGGGAAGACTGTTTTTATCAATATGATGGTGGTTGATTGCCCTTTAGACTTTAATATGCTACTTGGGCATGTTTTTGTTTATGCTATGAATGCTGTGGTGTCTTCACTCTTTTGAGTTATGTGTTTTCCTCATAATGGGAATATTTCCACTATTGATCAGCTTGCATCTGATAATCACCACCCTAATTTGAATTTACTACACAATACCCTTGGTTCGTTCCAAGTGTTCAAGTAGATTCTACCCCCCCACGGTTGAACTATGTGGCATTGAATCCTCAATGTTCAATTGATTTTGGGAAGGCTCCTTTGAACTATTATTTTCCTTCTTGGGACTTGGTCCCAGAAGTTGACCAAGCAATTTCTCCTATGGGGATTTGGGACCCCTTAATTCCCTCTTTTGATCCTTGTAGTTCTCATGATTTCTTGGAGTTTGATTTTCCTTCACTAGAGGAACTTTTTGAAGCCATGAGTTTTGAGTACCAAAGGAGTCCTTTGCCTGAGCCTCGCAAGGGGCTTGTCCTGAAGAACCATTATGCGTAAGCTGCAACGCTGCATGATTCCATGTACCATATTGTACATATAAGATATGCATTTTTTCAAGTTATGTATCCTATAACACAAGATTTTATCTGAAGTTTATATGTGGGATGTATTAAATCCTGGTTTAGTGTTCCTACTTATGTCTACAAAACTTGGAAGACTTATCCTTTCAACATTTTTATGGTTGATCCGTTCTGACAGGTACTGTTTCTTGAAACTGGCATATAGGTTAGGTTCTTCACTTGCATTATGCAATTATCAGTTTCCTTTCCCATTTTGGCCTTATGATTGACCTCACCAAGATATGATGCAAAACCTTCTCATTGCTTAGAAGCGTCATGAATTGTGTGGTAGAGCCTACCTTATCATGGGCGCTTTAGATAGTACCTTGTTGTCACTTGGCAGCCATGCTGAAATTTTGTTCTTAGGCTCGGGAGGCCTCTTTAGTCATGCCATGACTTATGCGTTCAAGCTTCATTCTGTTACTTCTTCTCTATTTTTCTGGCTTTATACCCTAGAGGCCCCTTTGTGTTGAGTTGTACTATTGCATTGCATGTTGACCATTTGTACCTTTTGGCCTTAAGCTAACTTCACTTGGATTCGTGTTTAAGCCACCTTTTGACCATGTCTTCTACAAAATCAACCTTGCAATCACTTAGCCTCTGCAACTTGACATACCCTTTTTACCTATGGAAAGAACATTCCTTTGAGTGTCATTGACTAGTTTCGCCATAGGAATGTTCCCCTCCCAGGAACTAGATCATCTGCTTTTTTGACACTTATTCTTTTCACTGTACTATAACATTATTTTATTCTTTTTTAGGCTTCATAAATATGAAAAAGACAAAAAAATTATATATCCCAAAAAAGAGCGGGAATGAGACATTATTTCCATATTTGATGGTAGCTAGAGTCAGTTGTGTCACCCTTGAACAAAGCACTCAAAAAATAAGACTTTCCTCCATTGGGATGGGCTTTAGTTTGACTTAGGAGAGCCTTAACCTTGTTATCGAGTCAGTACTCCCCCAATTGGTTATCCCTTCCAATCATATGGAGAGTTTTCTTATGCCTCCTACATGACAAACTTATACAAACTTATCATATGTTGCCATGTAGTCACAGTTGAGTTGTGATTTTGTTCAAGGGAAGTAAACCTAAGTCGGCCTCTCTGTGGTGTCTCTTGACCTATCTTTCAGTTGACTATTCCTAGTCAGAGTCATGTTTGTTATCAGATCAACTATTTGGTCCTTTTCTCGTGCTGGTTCGAGAAGGTCTCCATTGACTTCTTGCTGGTGGGTCTTTCTCTTATCGACTACGACAAATTGCTCTGAGAGTAGATCTAGAGCCGCACCCTAGCCCTATTTTCATTATTGACAGGTCACCTTGTGCTCAACATCGATCAGTATCATGAGTATTTTACTAAGTGGTTTCCCTTGTGTTCGACATCAGCTTTCATTATCACACATTGGGATTCATGCAATTCCTTGGTTTCCATTTGACCTTATTGGTGGATTCCTCGCCTCTGTGTCAACTTTCATTATTGGTTGGTTCATAGGGTTTCTATCTTGCATTAGATACATATCGTATATGCTAGAAACATGCTTCGGTTGGGTTACTACATCTTTATTTGTTTGATTCCTTCCACATTATTGGCCTATGAGTTACACTCGCGCTAGATTGATGAAGAATGCCTTAACACCATCCTTCTAGCGGATCTTTTCCCATTGACATCAACTCATTGCTTTGGGAACAAGATCTAGAGTCCATTTGGTAGTACCTTAGGGTTTGCAGTCATCAGTGGAAGACTCCTTCGCTATCGACAGTGGGAAAACATCATTGTCTCCTGATTGATAGATTCTTCCAAGTGTTCAACTACAACTCATTTATTCGCACTTGTTAGATTGTACTGGGTACCTTGGCTCTAACCATCATTATCGGTGAGTAATCGTGCATTTTTAAACAGTATACATGAATGACCGATAATCAAACGATTTCTCACATGGTCAATTTCGAATCATTTATTCCCACTGTGTAGAAATGTACCATGGCGGTTGGTGAAGACCTCAGGTTTGCATCAACATTTCTTGGTTCACTTGTCAGTTGCTCCCATTTCTGCTAGTTGACAACATCCACCTTATATGTTACAGTTCCTTATAGTGACATCCTATATGTTGGCACCCGAGTTGCAGTGTAGTACCATTTATTCCTCCATTTGACTTGGTACTCTTTGGATCATCTTTATGACATCAGTGATCAGCTTCATACTTCAGCATCATTGATCAGTTTTTTATATGTGATATTCAGACATGTACTTACTTGGATATGATTTGATGATCCATTATGTATTTTTAGTTCCTTTATACTTGTATGCATATTGGATCTGCTTTTGTACTTGACAAGTAGACATAATTTACTATATCTGAGCATGGGTATGCACGCCTCAGGTAGTAGTTTCTTTCTGATCTCTTTCATTGGCTTCGCAAGCTGAATTCTAGTAAACTCCTCCTCAGTATTGGCATGATTCCTTGTATACACTTAATACATTTCGGCCATCATGTACCCATTCTAACCTCATATATTAGGGGTCATCTATTATAACACCATTTACCACTATTAGTAGATCTGATGCTCTGGTTATGGCCTAGGGCAACCCTTCCTTCCTAGACTTGGTCCAAAATAAAAAAAAACAGTGTTTTATTTCCTATACGCTACTTTTCCCTATGTTAAAAGCATGTACAAGCGGGTCAACATATACCCAACCCATGTATATGTGTTAAAACACTTAAAAATAATAAATCTCCTTAATTTCAAAGCAGAGTTTATAGGTTTTACCTGTTACTCACTTACTCTAGCCTGTGGCCCAACTGTTTCCCAACTAAAAAAACTAATTTTGGGAAGTATAAATAAACCTCCATGGGAAGGCATAAAGGGGGAGGAGAGGAGATATTGATATTATAGTTGATTGACCCTGATTGAGTCTAGATAAATCCATGTGCCTCTTGCACTCCTCAAGATTTAGGAAACTCTTGTCTCCTCTTTTGAGATATCCTTCACCCCTCTTGTGATATCCTTGTGTATGTTGATGGAGGAAGATTGTCGAGGCCAGGACAAGATAGATCCAGAGGACGGTTCCGCTTGGAGTTGGAGGAAGACTCAGGTTGTAGTTTTCCACCTTTCAGTTAGCTTACATCAATAAAGAAATGCTATTATGTTCCTGATATTTACCGTGTTTATGCATTGATCCATGTTGTGCTTTGTTCATAAATCTTATATTAATGCGTAATCATTCATTTGCTTACATGACCTAATGTATATATCATGAATATGCTTTCTGTTACTACTGTTGTATATGCTTTGCTTGAATAATTTACAGGTTTTGAAGGCATCATAAGAAGTAGGGGGTTTGAATCTTGCAGGATCTACCCAAACGTAGGACCTCTGGGTAAGGATACTTCTTCCTATTTCAGTAGTTAAAGAATTTAGATTGTTTGTCTATGAATTTCTTGCTGCTATATGCCCTTCGCTTTGTTTGGGTTTTCAGCCCAAGAACCTAGGGTGTTCCCACCTACAAAAATTGGACCAATTGGTGAGTGATGGAAGGCCATTCAATTGGTTAGACTTGTTGGCTCATCAGTTGAAAACGCATGTGGCTAAGGCTCAGAATTCGCCCAAGGATGAGTAAGCGAGATTGTACATGTCTGCATATGTACTATATGTAATCTGTCTAAGCAACAATTTCCTCTCATGAGCTAGACGTGGACACCAAAAGAGACTGTGATCAACATATATTGCAATTTTCCTTCCGACTACAGCTACCGAGGAGTAATGGCAAGGCTAACTAACCATTTCATAATCCTGTTTTACAAGCTTATATTTGAGAAGGATCCACCTTACATATCATGAGAAGAAATGGAGGCGATACTTAGCATTGTAGATTGGTATGCCTCACTAGGTGATACCTTCAATGGAGTGTTTGGCAGAGAGAAGCCTCTGCATATTATACCAAGGTATGCCATGGACATGCTGGTCATGCGAGAGGTCTCATATCACCTCTCAACATGGTTCTCAATAGGAATACATAGGAAGAAGAAAGTGCCATTGCCCGCTCTTCCTTTGAGGATCATATTGTATGAGATTAATGTTGAAAATAATACTAAGAGGGGGGGTGAATCAGTATTATCTAGTCCTTTTACCAAATCTTCCTTATTTATACTTTGAATATCAGTACCATAAAATAATGAGCATGAACAAGAAAAACAGACAGTCACATCAAAGAACACCAGATATAAGGTGGAAACCCAATGTGGGTGAAAACCATCTGCTGCAATATGTCTCTATCTTCTTTCAAATTAGAAACTCCCTTTCAATGGTCTTGTACTGGTGCAGTCCTTTACCAGTACGCAGCTGCAACCTGCAGAGAGCTACTACTCTCTCTCGTTTTCTAGTCTCACCTGGAAGGGAGCTACAACCCCCTACTTCTTTACAAGGACCACTTTTCATAAATTTTCAAACTGGATCCATATACATCAAATGATCATCAAGTACATATAAATTACAGTCAGCTACAGTAACCAGATCAAAATAACAGAACTGAACCCAGAACACCTTATCAACAGAAAAATTCAGTCAACAGAAGATCTTAAGTCAGCTACGCAGTTTTCCTTTTACTGGCCTGCGTCGCTACGCACTTCACCCTCTGCTTCTCTGTGTATACCCGCAGAGCTCCTTCTGCTGCACTGTGTGACCACGCACTGTTTCTTCTACTGCGCTGCGCACAGTACACACCCAAATACACTATCGCGCCATGTACTTCACTGAAGGCACGCACCCAAAGACACTATCGCGCCGCGTATTGTTTCTGTGCGTATGCACCTGAACCACCGTCGCTCTGCGTACCCACGCACTGCTCCTTCGTCGCCTTAGCATACCCACGCACTGCGCCTTTGTCGCCCATGCGTACCCACACACTTATCCTTCTTCTGCTCTGCGTACCTACGCAGAGGCACCGTTAAACACCTGCGTACATCAGATTAGGGCTGAATTTACAGATCACCAGTGTGCTACAGTTAGACAAATGCCCAGATCTGATCAAGCACTCGAGAGATCACCCTTTATAGATTCGCCTTCCACTTCACTTTCATATAGATCAAGCTTTTTGAAACAATAACCCAAATATTTCAGATCTTAAGACATTCAACCCAAAAGAATACTCAGCCAAATGATCTCCTTTGCTTTATATAGGCAAGCTCTTCCTCAAATCAAGGATCATGGGGCTCAATAATAATAATAAAATAAAACAATACCACGGGCCAAAACCATGATAACAAAATACCGTCGGCTAAATACCAAGGGTTAAACATAAGGAACCCGACGTGTGCGCGCTTTACTGCCTTGAAGTGTTTGCACTGGGGGTATGCACCTCATGAATGGGTAACCTGCGTGTCTGGATGCGGTCCCTGCACAGCATACCTTGGGGTACGCATCTTCTAAACTGTTCTCCTGCGTACTTCTTAATTTTCATCATATTGAGAGCCTTGCCATGGGTGTTGCCATCAAGTACAACATCTATAACATATAACCTCACCAGAAACATAATGCCAACAACATGTACTAATTATTATTGTATGGAGTATTGTTTATTGGTGTCTCTATTGTGTGTTGGAATATAGATACAGGGATAGGAGCTAAGATCTTTGGGAGATCTCCCTCAAGTTGGATACATCAACATGAGTCTTTTTCTCGCAATAGGAAAGTTAATACCCTATGCTTTTCTTTATGATTTTTAATTACGTGGTTGGGATTGGAGTGTTTTGTGTCCTAGTTTTTTTCCACACCCCCGATTTGGGTAGACATTGGATAGGTGTAGTGGATCTAAAGTAAGTCACTATTGTGAGCCAAATTTATGCTTAAACAACTTCCCCCAAAACATATTTTCTAATCCGTTAATATGTTTGAATGAACCTTGCTTTTCCTTCCATCAGAGAGTCATGGGATTCCCTTAATATTTGTTTCTTCAACTTTTTTTGGGGACATAAAAATATCCTATCCTTGTAACAAAGTATATCTCCTTTGCACTCATAATGTTCCATATAACTCATTCCTTCCTTTACAAATTGTATTTTTTGTTTAATATTGTTGTCATTTTTCCATTCATGGCAAGCTTCTTCTAGCCATAATGGAATAAAAGAAGTAATCAAATATAAACTTTAATATTCTTATACTATAGAAATAGAATTTACCACCATATTTTCCTTCCTATTCTTGTAGATTATTTCAAAATCAAACCCTTGAATTTTTGCTACACCCTTTTGTTGCTATTTTGATGACAATCTTTGCTCCAAAAATTACTTTAGGATATCTTGGTTAGTCTTGAATTTAAAGTGTCTCCCAATGAGATATTATCACCATTTTTTTATTCCATGTAGAAAAGCTTCCATTTCTTTTTCACATGGTGATTTCACCAGATATTTTCCCTTGAATTGTTTGTTTTAAAAAGTTGATGGTTTCCCTTCTTGCATCAACACTACTCTAATTGCTTGTCTTGATGCATCACATTCTAATGTCAATGTTTTCCCAAAATTAGGCATTTTCAATATTGATGTAGAATACATGACATCCTTTTGGAGAGAGGATACCAATATACCCTTAGTATTTCATACAAATGAATTTTTATTCAAGAGATATGTGAGTTGGCTTCCAATGCATGCATAATTTTTAACAATTTTCCAATAATATCTTGTAGGTTCCAAAAATCCTCTAAGACTCTTAATTTTATTTGGAATAGGAAATTTTGTAATAGCTTGGATCTTTTGAGGGTCCACCTTAACTCATTTCTTTGATACAATATGACTCAAAACTCTACTTCTTATTTCCCAAAATAAAATTTGGATCTTTTTACATTGAATTAATTTTTATCAAGAATATGTAGAACTTTATCCAAAAGTTTAATGTGTTTTTCCTATTATTTTCCATCGATAAGAATACCATCAAAGAAAACCAAACCAAATATTCTAATATGGGGCCAAAAATCCTTGTTCATAAGGATTTGAAAAGTAGAAGGAGCATTAGTCAAGCCAAATGGCATGACCAAGAATTCATAGTTCCATGCATGTGTTCTAAAATCTATCTTGGGAATGACTTATTTCCTTAATATAATATGGAAGTATCCTAATTTAAGATCAAGGTTTTTAAAGTAATCCACTCCATGAAGCTCATTCAATATCTCATCAATATTTGGGAAAATGAATTTATCATTAATGGTAAATTTGTTTAGATCTCTATAATTAAGATACATCATCGAATAATTATCTTTTTATATCAACATGACTAATGGAGATGAAAATGGACTACTATGATGTTGAATAATCCCCTATTCTAGAATGTATTGTACCATTTTCTCAATCTTCCTTTTTTCCGATCAAGATATCTATAACGTCATATATTAGGATGAGTACTTCTAGGTATTAATGCAAATTGATGTTCATGATATCTAGATGGAGGTATACCTTTGGGAATTCCTTGGAAGATTCTATAGTGTTTTACCAAAGTGCTTTTTAATTCCTTAAGAATATTTTCATATTCCTACACAACTTCCATAGAATACAGTTTAACCAAAACTCCAATGCTACCCTTTTTTATGAGTTTTTCCATTCTATAAGAGTTGATGACTTGGGAGGGTCTAGATTTTAACTCTTTGAGATCATATTAAATTCCCTCTAATTCAAGTCTCATGAAGATTTCCTTATAGTTTGTATAAGTTTTACTTAATTTTATCAATCATTAAATCCTTAGAAAACCATATACACCTCTAGTTAGAATAACATACATCGGGATTTCCAACATATATTCTCCCATACTCAGTTTAATGCTATGGCATTTTCCACACAATCAATATCCCTCCATTGGCAACTAAAACTTGAAGATTTGTCACTAGATATACAAAATAATTGATGCACTCTACCAATATTTATCAATGAAGTTATTGGTACCACCTGAGTCAATAAGCACTATGACCCTTTACTTCTTAATGTAGAAAACAATATTTAGGATTTTAGGACGTAACAAACTTGCCAATGCACAAACATATATCTCATACCTAATGATTCATTTTTATTATTAATGATTCTTTTTTATCTTAATGATTCATTTTTATTTGGGAATATTTATTTAGGGATTTATTAGGCTAAATTTTAGATTTTTATCATTTGTAATATTTTAGTACTAAAGTGAACTGTAAATTTATTTGGTTGTATCATTTTTATGTGTTATCATTTTTAGCATGGAGGGAAGTGTTAGAGGAAAATATTTGCAACAATAGTATTGGAACCACAATTTTTAGTCAAAACTTGTAATATACTTCTTTTACATGGAACAATTTTCTCGAGTAGGAAATGTTCACTCATAGGCTTGAGTTCATTTGCTTAACTATTTATATTGCTTTTCTTCTCTTTGAAAATTTTCTTTGAATCCTTTTCCTTTCTTTAACTATCTTGCAAGAACACTTTTGATAATGTCAAAGTTTTGATCTCTTTTCTAGTTCCTTTTCATGATCTTGAACTATTTCATATTCAACATAATATTCATTGAATATAAGTGTCTCTTGCTTCTAGTATGCTTCTTCTTTAGATTTCCATTGGATTTTCACATTAGCATATCTCCTAGGAGGTATAATGACCCTCATTGAAGATTTGGGTGCTCCTCCATGCTCCTGTGCATCTTATAATGTTTGAGTAAGCCATCTTGGCTACATGCGAGATAAGGTAGAGTATGCTAAGATCGATTTAGCCTTTGATTTTCAACTCTTCTACATCAAGGATGGTTCTAGCATAACTTTGGTAAGAGAGGTATTACCACTAATAAACCAGGGAAAGAGTCAATTAAGCCTAAACCAGAGAAATAGTTTTTGAGGGAATGTGGGTTAATATCTACCAACTCTTCATTTCAATATTTCATATTGTAGATCTATAGTGTATTATTGAAATATATTGGATATTGTGATCATGTTATTTTGCAAGAAGGAATAACAACATCATTTCAGTGTTTTATATTGTAGATCTATAATGTATTATTGAAATATATTGGATATTGGGATCATGTTATTTTGCAAGAAGGAATGACAACATGCCAAAATTCTTTGGAGTCGGAGAATTTTTTATGGGTGAAAATTCACCAATCGGATATTTTTTGGACATCTTTGGGAAAAAACATTTGTCCATATGGTGAAAAATTAGCATATTTTTAATATATATATATATATATTCATGGCATTTGCGCGAACTTTACCAATTTTAATAGTAAATTACATGTATTTTAATGAATATTCACCTACATTCTATGTATATGATTTTCCAAACCATAATAATTTCCTACAATACTATACATAGGCATAATATTTGAATCCTTTAAAAAAAAATTTGATTGGAATCATATGGAAACACTCTCCTAACAACCAAAATATTCATCCTACGGGGATTCAACACCTTCAACAACTTTTTTTTAGGTAAGACTCATTCAAATTCTTCTATTTCCATCTTCAACAATAAAGATTAGTAAATTAAAAACAAAATATAAATATTAATATAACTTGATTTTTTTTTTTTTAATGGCTAAAACAAAATTAGCAAAACATATATCCTCTTAACTTAGGAAGGGAAAATATAAACACTAATACAACTTGATTTTTTTGGGATGACTAAAACAAACTTAGTAAGACATATCTCTCTATCTATGTATATAACAATGCCCCCACTCTATTCAAACAATTAACAAATCGATGGGGAAATTAATATTAAAATGATATATTTTCAATTATATTTGGTCACATATTTACTAATTTATCTAATCATTAAATGAAATATTTTTAATAGTATATTTAATTATGTAATTAAAAAATAAGAATAAAAATAAATATTACTATTTTTAATAATTAATTAAAAAATATATATATATATATATATAATAGTTATTTATTATTAATTAAAAATACTGATATATATCATCAATATGTAATATGACCATTATATTTTTATGAACAATTATACCGGGATAAACAACATTATTATTTTTAATATAATTATTAATATTCATAATTAATTTATACAAATCTGAATAATTAATTAAATACATTAAATCAATGATGAATTAATGGGAAGGCTCATGAGCTCATTTTATTGATTTATATAACTCTTGTGTTATCTTGAAAACCCTAAAAGGAGGCATATTAATTGACAAAATGAAAGTAATAAACATAATCTCATAATGACATACAAATACAAATCACAAAAGTAGTGAAGTTTTCTAGTATGTTTATGTTTCGAGGAGAATACGAAAGGGTATGGGAGATTACATTGTTACTATAAGGAAAATTCGTGTAATAATAAAGGATATGGAATTTGGTTAAGGAATTCTATAATAGGAATATAAATACTTAAGGTGGGATATAATATTTTATGGGATTGCAACAGATAAAAATTGTAGTGCGGTTGAAGTTGGTTTTGTATATCGATATGGTCAAATGGGTAATAGACCATGTGGAATTACTCATATAGGCTATATTTAATTTTGGGTTTTTAAGTTTAGATGATTTTCATATAATTATCATTTGCACTATATGTTGCAAAGAAAATGCTGTAAGGCAATGGTATAATAAATAATAATATAGAAGAAATAAGTCAACATTTTATGTAATTTTTTTTCTTTACTATTGTTTATTTTTTATCATAAACTGGGTTCTATTGTCTAACAGATCATCTTCATTGATTTTTACACTTTATTGATAAAGTACAGAATTATAGTCCTAGCAAAGTTGAGATTTATACCTTATTATCTTAAACTTGTGGTTATGTTGTTGATGATTCAAGCCATTTTAACAAAAACAAAGTTGATATTTATAACTTGTTATCTTAAACTTGTGGTTATGTTGTTGATGATTCAAGCCATTTCAACAAAAACAATTTGAGTGGAATGTAAACTCCCATTTAGAATAATCTCTGGTCTAAGTTCCCGTATATCCATTAAGTCAATCCTATATCAAAGTATGCACTTCAATGGTTACGGAGTACAAAATTGTTTCAAATAAAAAGAGAAAATATAAATACGGACTTACAAAAGTTCCTAACTTTCTGATTGTGGAAGGATAATTGAAGCATACATGTTTTGCAATGCTCATTGCAACCCAGGGGGCAGTTTTTTCAAGAAGAAGAAGAAAAAAAAAATGGCGGATGGGGGTTCCTAGACGCCACACACTCTTTAATTGCAGAACAAAGTTTGGCATCACCAACTCTTACCTACCATATTTTTCAATAGGTGCATCATAGTCGTAATAGTGGTAATGTATGGACCTTACTTTGTCTGGCCAAATATAGAGGAAATTTTTATTAATACCAAAAAACAGATGATTTAGAGAATCATGAATAAAGAATGATTTAGGCCCTTTCAATCTGGTGTCGGGTCAATATATAAGAAGGAAACTCTTCCCTGAAAGCATGGATCTCTCCATTGTTGCATATATCTTTTACTCTTCCCTGTGATGGCATGGGGTTTCCAAAGGCTTTCCTGAGCCTTACACGGAAGGATTTTTATGGTACAATGGACGCTGGGCAATATTTGGTGTTGCAGGGAAACCCTAGTCAAGAAGCTCGCTGGTTGGATCTTTGGGGAGACCAAGAAATCCATATTGCTTTTCACAGAGGATCATCCTGCTAGACTACATTGAACCACCACCAATCACTTCAAGTGATTTCTTCGACTAGCCTGCAAGTAACAAAAAGCTAGTAAAAGCAAGCAAGCAGCCAGCCAAGTTCTCCTCGAAGCTGCCTACAATATCTTCGCCTTTGAGCAATTTGGGCACTTGGTTTAGTTTTCATGGGGTGAAGTTGGTTTAGGAATTGTATCCCATCTCCAGCATGACCAAGGCTCCTTCTCCCACTTCTCTCATCCTTCGCAAGTCAATGAGCCAAGCTAAGTAGCCAGGCCTCATATTCCATCATCACACTCGTGAGTGTCATGAAAATGAATCCCCCTGCAGAAGCTTGCCCACAGACGATAGAAATGTACAGTAACTTCAATTCCATGAGGACTATGATGAGCTACATGAATTTGTGAGCGAGGATCTCAAATCAATTCTCTCTACTGCGAGTTTAGAAGCAAATGTGCCACTTTATCATTTTCTCTAGCCGAAGAAGGTTGTTATAATTATTTTTATAACTATTTCAATCTAATGGTGAAGGATTCTTTGATCATCTAACATAAAAGCCTATGTTGCAAACAAGTACATCGTGGCAGTTTGGGGAATGGTTTTCAAAGGGAAACACCTTACAACATAAATATACATACTTATTCTATTAATTTCTACATACATATATAATATTAAATAAACATACATACTAATAAATTCTATTAAAATAAAATATATATACTTTATTTTTTGAACTTAAACTTATAAAACATTTAAAATACTTTTAAACATTTAAAATACTTTTACTATTTAGCTTCTAACGATCAAGTTTTTTTAACTTCCACGCATTCTTGTTTGTATATATAATATATGTATATAAAAAATTTAAAAATTATCAGATTCGAGCTTTGTATATATGTAATATGTGTATAAAAAATGATCACATTCAGGATTTGTATATAATATATACATATATAAAAAATTTCAGGCAGCGAAAATAAATCGGCGGAATTTTTGGGCATAGTGCATACTTTTTATTGTATATTTCTTTACCTTTATAATAAAATATGATAAATGGGAACTCTAGTTTCCGCTTCAAATTTATGTCTTTACATTATATTCACATTTACATGGTATATGGATGAGAAAATCTTGCATATTTTGTCTCTATTGGTTTGGAATCATGGTTTTAAATCTTAAAAATAGTTTTTTTATTAAAAACTAATTATTTCATGTATTTTTTAAAGACTGGTTCATTTAGACCTGACCAGTCTATGTTTGGCCAGTTCCAGTTTGAAACCCGATTTATTAAGTGAACAGGTCTGGTCACTAGTGTCAGTTTTTAAAAATATGATTGAGAAAGATTTCGATTATTGCTTGTGGTTTCAAGAATTGTGGAAATGGGACATACCACAAAAACTCAAATGCTTTTGTTGGTTAGCACTACACAACTGCATCCTTACTTGGAAGAATCTTCAATAAAGGGGCTTTATTGGTCCAGGTATTTGTCTGATGTGCAAGTGGGGGAATGAAGATGTTGATCATTTGCTGCTTCAATGTGCATTTGTTATGGCAGTCTGGGAGGGGGTTTTGGATGCTTTATGTATTGTTCCTTTTAGGAATCAACAGACATTGAAATCATGCTTCTTCTTCTTTTTTTGTCTAGATAAATTCACAGACTCAGTACTCTTCCTTGCCCTTTTACATTATTTGGTCAATCTGGAGGAGTTGGGATGCACTAATTTGCTAACAAAAAGTTGCAATTGTGCAGGAAGTTTTCATTAAGTCCCTATTTTACGGAAATAAGGCTAACTAAAAAATTCAGATTCCTAGGTATCTGGGAGGACTTTTCAGTGGGGTTTTTTGATGGGGCATGCTTGCACAAAAAATGTGGTTGCGGTGCAGTCATTCTATTGGTGTCAGACAACTATTATCATTTATGTTGGGAGGGAGGTCATGGGACCAACAATTGAGCTGAAATTATCACTTTATGGGGTGTCCTCATAGGATCGAAATCGCTAGGACTAGAGAGCTTACAGGGATTTGGAGATGCTAAGGACATAATTGATTGGGTCAAGAATTACACTCTGTTTAATCCTCCTATTTTATCAAACTAGATGAGGCAGATTCAACACCTCGTAAGTACTTTCCAACAAATAGATTTTGGTCATATATACAGGGAACAAAACCAGATTGTCAATCTACTTTCAAAGCAAGGCATCACAAAGGAACCTAGTAAGATTCATTTTGCAACTTTTATTCAGGATGTAATGACAAATGTTGAATGCTTTAATTTTACTTAGGAGGTCACTAATGATATGATCTGGAAACATAAGAGAAATTCTGCTATGGGTATTTTGGGGGTTAAGATGTTGGATACACATGTTGTAAATTTGTGTGTTTTTTGGACAATATGCAGTTTAATTTAATTTGATATAGATGAATATAGGGTAGATCACAGAGAGAAACTCTAAAACAGAAAGGAAATAGACATGAGAGATTTAGGAGACATGAAAAATTTTCATAGACAAATACAAGATCATGTACAAGAAACAGAAAATCTTACTAGATAAGAAAAGCTATGCTATGGGTATTTTGGGGGTTAAAATGTTGGATACACATGCTGTAAATTTGTGTCTTTTGGAGAATATGTAGTTTAATTTGATATGGATGAATATAAGGTGGATCATAGAAAGAATCTCTAAAATAGTAGAAAGAAAATATACATAAGAGATATAAAAAAAATCTTATAGACAGATACCAGATCATGTACTCTCTTTTTGTATTAATAAAAAGAATGAAAAAAGATCTGAACACCTCCATGATTACACTGGACATGAATACTGACTCATTTTCTTCGCACTCAACCAAAGGGGCATCATCTTTCACACTCTGAGAACTACAACATAATTTCTCGTCTTTTCTCTATCGCATAATTGCCGGCACTGGTTGCTTGACCTTTTCCATCTGTTGTTTCAATGATTTGCCGCAAAACATTTTCCCAGGGAACTACAAGAAAATACACCCCAAAGTCAATTTGTGCTGGCCATCTTTGCAGAACTGAAAGGCATCGGTGTAATTTCGACATTGCTATTCTTGATTGAATGATCTTCATCTTCTGCTAAATCGGTAACATTATTGTCAAAGTTTTTCTCTATACAAAGCCCAGGAAACGCGTTGGATGGAGTCGAAACCTTCAGCTCAGGAACCACATGGGATTGGGGGGTGTCATTAAATGATGGGCTAACTAGATCAAGGTTATTGGAATTGGTTGCCGGAATTAATGATGACGATTTGGGACTTGCAGGGGGCTCTAAGGTACCGCTCATAGGAAAGAATTCAGCTTCGTAGTCATTCATATTTTCTCGCTGTAGAGAACCCTCAAAGACTTCAATCGATTCTATGTTTAAATGAGAGAGATTCCAACTGAAATAGCCCCCAATTTCTTTGGGGGATGCTAATGAAGTTCTAGTGGAAATCGAGGGAGGTAAAGTCATAGCACTGTGGGCGCTTCCAAGCACATGACCCCTTGATTCTTCTTTGTCTGCACTGACTTAAAAACCCTAGGCTGTCTGAAAGGGGCAGAGTCTAGTGGTGCCTTATAAGAATAATATTCCTTAGGAAAATCCGTCATTTGCTTCGTGGGTATACCATAATTTTTTAGTAGCTCACCTGATGAATCGCTAGGCGAATACATTTCAAGTACCACTCTATGTTTATATACACTGTGACCCTGTGGGGTTTTTGAATAGCTTCTATGGCTATATATCTCCTGTGTAGCAGTGGCAATCGTATTCACATGCAGCATTTGTTGGAAATGATCACTGAGATCATCGATCGATAACTCTGCTAAAACTGATTCCAGTAACATCATTTTTAAATCAAATACTGCTTGATAATCTTAGATATGGCATTTGAATAAAATGGTGGGTGTTAGTGGAATCGTGTATTTATGGTGTGCACAGGAAACTGCAACTGCAAACATTGAATGTGTAGAGAAAAGTAGGGTTTCACCTTTTTCTATCAACAGGTAGGGTTTGGTGAGAAGAGAAAATGTGTTGAGTGGCATTTCACTAAGCAGGATTGTTGGGATTCAACGTTGATTGCGCAGTTGTTGTATGCACGACCATGAAATTTATGTAAACAAAGAAATTGGGAAATGCAATGGGGTTTTAGAGATATGTGATGTCTGTAGGTATAAACTCTTTGACATTCTTAGAGTATTGAAATTATATATTACTGTCTTTCATATCTTATCATTTTCAAGTCTTTGATCGCTCTGCAATGTCAAGATTTGCTTAATGATGTTTATGGATTTATATACATGCTGTATTTCTTAAATGATTCATGTTGTTCAGAGAGAGTGGATTGATAGGGTAACAATCAAAATTTGAAAAAATAATTATCCACTGTACTATACGCATGCAGTGATAAATGTTGTGTTTCTCCCTGTTTCAATCTCTTTGTAAGCACCTTTTTTTTTAACCTTAACGATATTTGTATTAAGCCGAACTAGGCTTAGAACAATATCACACTAAAATTTCTTTTTAAAAGCCTTAAACAAAATTTTAAAAGAAGATTATGCTCCATATTATATTTATCACCATAAAAGCTCAAAAACAACTTCAAGTGGATCATCTTGCCAGACTATAGTGAATCGCCACCAATCTCTTGGAGTGATTTCTTCGACCTGCCTGCAAGTAACAAAATGCTAGTAAAAGAAAGCAAGCAGCCAGCCAGGTTCTCCTCGTAGCTGCCTGCAATATCTCCATCTCTGAGTGATTTGGGCACTTGATTTAGTTTTCATGGGGTGAAGTTGGTTTAGGTACTGTATCCCATCTCTAGCATGACCAAGGCTCCTTCTCCCACTTCTCTCATCCTTTGCAAGTCAATGAGCCAAGCTGAGTACACAAGCCTCATATTCCATCATCACACTCGTGAGCGTCGCGAAAATGAATCCCCCTACCAAAGCTTTCCCATAGACGGCGGAAATGTACAGTAACTTCAATTCCATGAGGGCTGTGACGAGCTGCATGAATTTATGAGCAAGTATCTCAAATCAATTCTCTCTACTATGAGGTTAGATGCAAATGTGCCGCTTTATCATTTTCTCCAGCCGAAGAAGGTTGTTATAACTATTTTGATAATTGTTTCATTATAATGGTGGAGGATTCTTTGATCGTCTAACATAAAATCCTATGCTGCAAACAAGTACACTGTGGCAGTTTGGGGAATGGTTTTCAAAGGGAAAAGCCTTACGGCATAATTATAAATTTTTTTAATCTCAAGTTTTTTATAATAATTGTTGGGAATCTTGATTGCCGATAGACCAAAAAACACAGGTTTTAGTTAATGATCACATTGCCAAATATAAGGATCTATTAGAGGCAATTAGTCCATTTTGTGAACATATGGGTACCATTGGTTTATCCAATGTCCAACAATCTTGCCTCCCCCCCCTGCCCCCCAACATGAGTCAAGAGCGTATCGAACTCGTGACCTATATTCTGATATCACTTGTTTGGAATCATGATTTTCATTAGCCCAAAAACCACTATTGTTAGTCGAAAATCACATCACCAGAGATAAGGATCCATGAGAAGTGGTTAGTCCATCTCACAAAACACACAAGGAGCATTGGTTTATCCAATGTCCACCGAAAATGTCTTTCTTGAGACCTTTTATGCATAAGAATGTGCCCAATATGATTTATCATTATCCCAACTAATTAAAGAATGGAGATACAATGAACAAAAGTTTAAAGAAGAAATATCTAAAGAATACCAAATCGATCCTTGCAAGCAACGGACTATATATGTTATCACCATGTTATGAAGATTATTTAAGGAAAAATACAGGACACACCTCAAACTAGACCAATTTCTCATCATCCATCAAACTCTCTATGGTTTTGTTTTCAATTGGGCTAACATCCTCTCAAATAACCTTTACAGGCACATCGAGGCCTTTAGAAAACCCAAGTATGATTCAGAAACCCCTCCATTCTATTCATCGACATACATCATGGACACAATTTGTTTTTCTACCCCTTTCCCAAAAATGAGTTGGAATTGGACTTCAAATGTAGAAAAACCCATACAAATTAATCATTCTCTTTTATGGGAACACATAGCCATAACACTTTTATTAGATATGCCATTATGTAATAATTCCCCTCTATAAAACATTTTGTAATGTTAAACCACCCAGAAATACTCAGGAGCCAAACAAGTTGTAGGATAACTAGGCAATTAGTAATTTGAAGAAACATTTTCTTATCTAAGAATTTATGGTTTGTTACCCCCACCCCCTCCAATCCCCCCACACCCCCCGGCCCCTCCTTCATGCTTTACCTTTATATTCCCTAGATAGGCTTATTTAAAGAGAGGTGGCCTACCAAATTGTAGAAGTATGTGTAGATAGAGACTTGCATTCTTCCTCAAAGAAGATTTGGCCTTACTTTCCCCTCTAGTTTAGCCCATATACTCTAGCTAATGTCAATCATGCCAAAATATAAGCCACATCCAATGCTTTCATTAATTTATCTTATGTCGAATTGAAAGGGAATGCTCCTTTGAGAAAATTTTCTGAGCATTATGAACATGTTGGTATCAAAAGATATGTTCATGAGGAGTTTCCACATGATGATATGTTAAAGAGAGTAGATTATTATATAGAGGTTGTGCAAAGAACCCAACATGTCCCCAAGGATTTACTTATTGATTTCATAGGTTTTTATAAGACCAAAAGAAAATTCCTTCCATCCATCTTCTAATTAGGTGTCTTGGAGAAAACAACTATAGTTGAGATTGGAATTTCATCATCAACCCCAAATATTCAGAAGATTGCTAGCCCTATAGTTATCAAGTCTATAAATCACCTAAAGTCCCTTCAAATATCACTACCTAATGGACCACGACACTCAAAGTTTCACAAGATCTACAAATAGTAGTGGGACAAATTATAAAGTATGTTTTAGCTGAAGTGGAAGAAGCCAAGGTGAAAAGGATGCTAGAAGAGTGGGCTCAATTTAAGAAACTTTATGCATAAAAACTCAGATAAGTTCAACCTCCAACAAAATAAAAAAGTTCCTTCTGATCCCTTTTTCGCTATCCCCATCACAATTTTACCTCTACAGTAGACAAGTTATGAATTGGCCTCCACTGCCAGAATCACACAGATAAAAGAAGAATCTAACATCATTACCTTGCAATATCTATTAAAACTCCATTGGCTTCTACCCCTAGGGATATACCTCGAGACACTATTATGGTATACTCTTTTCCATAGAGTGACATGGAGGAAATTCCTCCCATTGGTTACTTCTTCACCCCCAAAAAGATGAAAATTATTAAAGGAAAAACTAGGAAAAGAAAAGTTGATCAAGTGGAAGGGCCTCCAACATAGAAAAAATTAGTCTAGGATGGTTCCAAACATGACTATGAACAATGTTATAGCTCAAAAATACACCCCCTAGGTTCCAATGGAAAGGATCAACACCTACCAAGTTAGAGTGTATGCATTGCTCCACAAAGTAGGAATTAAACACTTGAATGCTCCCTTATAGATGTGGACAAGCAACACTAGGCCCAAACATGTGTTGTGTACATTGGAATCAAGAAGTACAAGGGTAACAATGCCCCAATTCCATTGAGTTAGTGTAACATATCATGATTTTCCATACATACAGTTTGATCACATCAGATTTTATCACTTAGAGAGGATAAGGATCAAAGGACCAAATGTGGTCAAGAAAGTGTCTACATTCAATGTTATCGCTCCTTGATAAAAATATAAAATAAATCTCTCAATATATCACAAAAAAAGAGGGAAAAACGTTATAGTGTGGAATGTTATTGGAAGAGTAACCTATAGTCTACTTCTGTGATAAGCTTGTATAAACAAGTTGAGAGAATAGTGAGTGTTGGTGAGGAGGTTGCAATAAATGAAGTCTACAAGAGTGCAACCTGTACATTTGTTTGGTATAATACAAAGTCTCATATATTTCCCCCATTTCATTCACATATCTCTCAATATTTTCATGTTTGTTTTGGATACGTGTTTATATACATGTACTAATTATTATTGTAGGAAATATTGTTTATTGGTGTCTCTATTATGTGTTGGAATCTAGATATGGGGATAGGAGCTAAGATGTCTAGGAGATCTCCCTCAAGTTGGATACGACAACAAGAGTCTTTTTCTTGTGATAGTAAATTTAATACCATATGTGTTGGCTTGTGGGGGCTTGACCCAGGTTTAACGTTTATTAACCAAACAAATCCCTGCACTACTCACCCTTTTGGCATCAGCCCGTGGAGTGTGAACTGAAGTCTCACCTGAAACAGTATGGGGGGATGATGGAACCAAGTTTCCACACCCTGAGATGGTTCTGATGTTGTTTGATCTCTTTTATCCCTGCCTTCGCGCAGGTGATCTCGCTCTAGGGCTTGTAAGACAAACCCTTTATTCTGGCTTTCAATACCTTCACGAAAGTATACGATCGACCTTCACACAACCCTAACTTGGGGCTCAGGTACTTTCGCGCCGTTATGGCGGCACGCCGTGAAAATTCCTCAATTACCCTAAGTGATTTTCTTGTTTTGTCGAATACTTAAGGTTATCACCATGTAATCAGATATTCATAATTCTGTTTAATTAGTCAATGTAACTGTATTCATTCACGCATTGTAGAAGCATAATAAAGGAGATGCATACACAAAATATCCAAACCCATCAACAGAACAAATACACAGAAATTGCAGAATAACTCCTTTTATTAATATCTTCCAAGTGTTACAAACTTTGTTCACCCTGTGCACACAATTACAGGGATCCACACACTTAGCTGCGGACTTCTACCCTAGCCCTCTGCGCACTTAGCTACAGAACCTCTACCTATGCTACAACCCAAGACTTAGACTTCTTGCTCTAAAGCTATGACTCTCTTTCTTGTTTGATGCCTCTAACTACTTAGAGCTTAGCTCTTTTTATACAATCCCATGGTACACGGACGATGGCTAGATCTCTTACAGCCGACTTTCCTTTACAAAACTAAGGGCAGACTACCCTTTGTGACACATAACACCTCGCGCTCCATGACCACAAAATGCAAAGTCTTTATATTAATATTACAAAAATTTGACTTAACATGGGATTTTAGCCCCAAAAATTCCCTTGGGGGATCCCGCTCCCAACAAGCCCCCAACACAAACATCGTGACTTGCCCTCACGTCACTCGGTAGGTGCGGAGATCTTTGCACAAAGCTCATCTAGCTCGACCTTGATGACCACAACTTCAACTGTGCACTGAGCTGCTACCTACTGTGCATCTTCGACTGTCTTCTCGGTTACCGCCCCTATGCCATCAGCGTGAAGCTGTTGTTGCATCGGTTGCAGAGCCACAAGCTTGCCTTCAATGTTTCCTGTTACTACATAAGCTTCCTCCCATGAGGGCTTTATTCATGCCTTCATCACTTCTTCCTTGTGCAGCACTGCATCCACCTATTCCTTCAGCTGCTTGACTTTTTGCAGCTTGGCTAACCTCTGTGTCAACGCGACGATTTGTGTTGTGCCCTTAACTTCATCATAGCGTTGTTGGAGTTCGCACGCTTTTGTTTTTAGCCTCTATATGTTTGAGTCCTCCTACAAGCCGGTCAGGACCTCAAATGATTGTTCGAACAACTATGTGTAGTCTGCTACTGCACTCTCCACTGCCATGACTTCTTCTATGACAATGGTTGCCTGTTATTCCTTTACCTCTGGTGGTGTTGAAGGTTGAGCCCTCATGTGGAGCTTTGTAATTTGCAAGTTCAGCTCCAACTGAACCATGCCATCTTCGTCCGAGTGTCACAAACCCTTATGGCCAATTTATGGATGTGGACCTCGACTGGCTCCTCCTCCAGAATGGCAAATTTCGGTCATCCAGGTGGCTCGTCGAAAACTAGTGACTGGGAAAAGGCTAAAAAATGAAAGTGCTTGGATTGTGATCGACTCAAGTTCAAGTCATTGATCTTGTCGTCCTGATCGCAGTGGTGTGAACAGTTCGTTGAATAGAGACCGTATGAAGAAGATATGTCTGGTCAAAGTTTTGGTTGACTTTCGCTAACTGGGCAGGCTTAATGGAGACACAATTTGGAAGTTTTCTGGCAGACGGAATCTGGCCAACTCTGGTATGATTCTAGGCAAAATTGTCGGTTCGTTAAATCATCTCCTTGGTCCAAATTATGAATTTTTAAAAAGGGCCATATTTGTTTATAAAAACAATATATATATATATATATAATATATATATCTATATCTATATATATTATAATATATATATATATATATAATATATATATATAAATATATATATATATAATATATATATATAAATATATATATATATATATTATATTTAATATTTATATATTTTGGGGTTGGCAAGCCTGCCAATCCCACACCCCCATAATATCGAACGTATAAAAAAAATAAAAAATTATGGGCCAATGGGGCATGATCCCCACCGGCCCTCCCCCCACCGACCCTCCCTTAACCACCGAAACAAACATTAATTAAAGGGGTGGGCGGCCATTACCCCACCACAATCGGAGCTCCACTCAACAACATCAATAAACATAGTGGGGGCATGGGTTGTCAACCCTACTACCCCCGGAACCTTTCCACCTCACTACATAGATGTTAGCAAGAAGTTTTGGGAGCAGGCCACTGGACTAGTGAACCCACCCCCATTTCAACTGTTATGTCATATAAAAAGGAGGGGCGAAATTTAATCCCCTGACCCCTCCTCAAACAATTTTGATTTTTAACCATTACACCAAACGACCTTTTTGATAAGTCTACCCTCGAAATATATTAAAACCCCTCATTCGCATAGTGTGCCCAATATACTTTGCGTACAATTTCCGAGACGAGTTTTTTCTTTCAATTAATTTTTCAAGTGGAACCATGAGCAGGAGCAAAGGCAGGTGGAACCATGCTTGAGCCCAACTTTAAGAGGGGCCAAATTTTCCTGGTGTCCAAATTGGAAAAACTTTATGTTAATTGTATACCTCTTAGCGACACGAACTTGATGGTAGTGTCAAATTCTGCAATAGAGGCCTCAATTTTTCATCCACTTCTTATATGCTATTACAGGTGTCAATACTCAATGTGCGAGTATACGTTTTGATGGTGATCGATGCCACAAGATTTGATGGTACAGCAAGCCAGTAGCAGAGCAACCCATTATTCATGCATCGATGGTGCTGAGGTATATCTAGTTTTGTTGCATTATACTTCTTCTTTATGGCTTATGAGATGTGTTATGGTTCTCACTCAATGTGATGTGGAATCATCATTATGAGTTTGCATTGTGTTGATATGATCCTTGTGCTTGATTTTTTTATGCGGGATCTTATTTACTGATGTTGATCAAAGATGTATTGTTATGGATTTATGTTATTTTGAGATCCCCATGTAACTTGTAAAAGGGATTCTCTGAGTCATTAGATAGGAACATATTGGAGGTTTCCAGCCACTCCTGCGTGAGGGTAGTTCTTGTTGTGGAACATATATTGGGGATTTCCAACCACTCCTGTGTGAGGGCATTTCCTATATGACAGTGATAACATCCATGTATATCTTCAGCTTTCTAACACATAATGTAGCAGCCTAAACCATCTTGACACTGAGGCTCGGAGATGTAGTCCCTCCTAGACGAACTCTGTTATCAATGGCTTATGCTTTCATGTGCTGATGATTATCATGTTCCTCTTCTTTACAACATGCATATGTATTCATTTATGTTCTTTTAAGAATGAAATTTAACACATCACAAAAGTAAAAGGTCTTGGAAGGATCCTTTGTCACACCTGGACCTGGATCAAGTGGTATCAGAGCTATCTTCTTCTTGATGTGAACTGCTCTTTGTTGTGTAGGTAAATCCCCTCTGCGGAAAAAGGCGATCCCTCTAGCCTAACTGAGGTCTAGCAATAATCGAACAACGCTAACACGTAGGTTCCTAATTGCAAAATAAAGGCCGAGATGAGAGCCTACCTCGAATCCAACGCTTATAATCGTAGAAGGGTTGTCACTTCCATTCTTTCGCTTCAGCTGGTCGCAATCCTCACGATCTCCGTGAACAAACACCTGCACACGCAAAGAACAAGACAAATACAAGCATAAAATCCGGGAAATGCAACTATGTACCGGTCAGAAAAGATACAACTCAAACATCATAACAAAGACACATGAGTGGAACCATAATGATAGTCGTCTATTATTATTGATAAAACAAAAGAGAATACAACCAAGTTCTGACGTCAGATCCTCCTTTGGTTGGGTCCAGCCAGCAAGTCCCTCAACCATTCACCCTTGAAGGTAGATATTCCAAGACAAGACTCTCTCTCACACAAGTTTACACAAGATGGAAACACTTCACAACCTTCCTTAAGCACTCTAGCAATCCCACACTTATCACACCAGCTACCTATCAAGCTCACACTATCAGCAATGCCCTAAACACAATCAATTCCAAAACTAGCAGCTCATGGCAATGGTGAAGGCTTAAATAGGAGAAGGAGTCTCCATAAATGGTGGGAGGATGGGCTTGTCTCCAAGGAAGGTGGCTCAAATGACGAAACAGACATGCCAGAGAAGGGAGGGCGACATTTACAAGGCCAACAACCAGGTCTGGAGTCATCTGGAAGGCCGGCTGTTAGAACAAACTCGCCCAAACTGGATCATCGCAGGTACATAACTGCACTGGAGCTCTAGCATCGCTGCTGAATAACAAAGAAAGTCATATCAGCGCGATCAGATATAAGTAACAGATGTGTTGTCACATGAAATTCGACCAGCGTGGGAATCACGTGTGCTTCCGCGCTGGCAACGCATTAGGTCTGTTTTGGAGCGCTCATCAGCGCATTTATTTTTACAACAGTTGCGATGATAGAAGAACTTTGGCAAAGTGGGTCATTTGGCAACATTAGAGAGCATGAGAATGATTAATTTGGTCCCATGACACAGCAGGAAGACTAACAGGGAGACAGTGACAAATTACTGTGCAACAGATGCCCCCTAAAGCATGAAGCCCGAGAGAGTGGGAGGGTTGAAATGCTTTACGAAACTGGCTGAACTGGAACACCACCAGGAAGAACCTGCACGTAGTACAACTGATATGTCAAATACATGATGTACATGGTATGGGCGCAGCCATCCATAGCAGAGTACATAAAAATCTGGATCCCAAGTATGGACGCAGCCATCCGATGGGGATCAATAAATAGACTCAGGCATGGTCGCAGCCATCCAACGAATGAGTCATGTAGTGGTTATAATAATCCACAAAATGCAGCCCGGATCACAATATACAAAATCTGGGGTCTTGCGCTCCAACTCGACCTGAACAAACTACAAGTTCAAGGATGCGAATGTAGGAGTCGAAGTCGAACATGCGAGAACATCGTCTAATTACCAGTCAATGATGAAAAATGTTAACAGACGCGAGAGGTACCACCAATAATGACAATGATCCTCAAGGTACTATAGGTACAATCCACGGCGTGCGAATCAGTGAGCCGGTGTCGAACACCCGTAGAACCATTCAATCAGAGGCCAATGATGAAAACCTCACGTCGAACACGAAGAACCTACCATTGAGGCATGCAGGCTCTAGGGCACCTGAAGGGAGTCTCTAGGTCAACTTCCTGGATAATGAGCTGAAGTCGACAGGAAGTGACCTTGATCGAAGGTGGGCCATAATGTTTCCCACATCATCGACACGAGACAGAGAGGGATAAAACGTTTTGTGTGAGATATGAGAGGGAGGTTGAGTATTCTGTAGAGGTCAACTTCTCTTGAACATATCGGCGGCACGACAGCGGACTTGGCACTGTTTGATGTCAAATGATCAAGGGTCATGGTGACAAGGCGATGAGCAGATGAATGGTCAAACAGGATAACCCAAACCCACGGAGGCAAGTGTGAAACAAGATGAGATGTCCCCACCCAGACATGAATGTAGACAAGTGCCATGTTCAAGAGTGACATACTGCCGACACGACGATGATTACAGTTGCTTTATTTCCCCACCATTTCTGGCGAGTACCCCGGTTATTTTTGGATGGCAAGCTTGACAGGGATAGCATATGCTTGAGAGGCGTCATCACGACGGAACCCGATGTCATAAAGTTTTAACGAGTTTGACAAAGGAAAAACTCTTCGCCTTTTCATATTTAGAGAGTTTGAAAAGACAGCGAAAAGGAAACTCCAGGGGTGTCCGTTTTCGTAGAGTTGTGTCTCTCGAGCCCGAAAAAGTATAAAACCATGCTCGAAAGAACCGCTCGATCATTACGACGGAGGAGTACTTTTCATAAGTAGTGACTTTGATATGAAAAAATAAAAAAGCGATCAAAACCACGTCGCTTCGTGACCATTAACGAACCTGAAATGACAAGGGTCCGACAATCTTTTCGTTTTTACATGGTCGGAAAAGGGTTTAAAGACAACCGCCTCTCACTTACATTTAACGAGTTGAGAGGGCCAACCCGGCAATCTTTTCATCTTTAAATGGTCAGAAAAGAGCTGAAAGAAGACCTCCATTTTTATTCTCTTTAACGAGTCAAAAAGGGAAAAAATACTCGGCAATCTTTTCATATTTTACGAGTTAGAAAAGAGCTTAAAGGTGACTCGGGTATGGGTTCATTTTTACAGAAGCTTGAACCATGGAGAACTCTACTTGGATTCGGTTTCATGTTTACACAAGCTTGAAACAAAAAAATATGCTTGTTATAAGTTCGCATGCCCCCAGCATAATGACGCAAAATGAGGTACATGCCCCCCAAGCTTCATGGCATTCAACAAAGTGGATGGAATGAAGGTTCATTCTCGAGATCTTGGAAAGACTCGACTTGTATTTTACGAGAGCTTAATCAAAAGACTCGATTTGGAAAGGGAGTTGTTTCATTTTTTAATGAGGTTGAAACATTAAAAAAACTATCCTCATAACCCTTGTTTCATTTTTTAACGAGCTTGACACAAGATCAGGAACTATGCTCGAACCAGACCAAATTTCATTTTTTAAGGAGCTTGACATAGGAAAGTGAACTATGCTCCGACCGAATTTCATGATAATGAATAGGAAGTTGCTGCTTCCAAGAGTGTCACTCCCGGTGGAAGGACAACATCTTGGAAATCGGGTCCCAATGCCCCCAGGACACTATGCACGACGGCAGCATCACTGGATATAGGCACGGGATAAGTAGCAACGTAGTTGACCTGCGGCGGGGCAGATACAGCTGGTGGATAAAAGCCAGGAGGGAATGACAACTGCGCAGGAGGCACCGGGGGACTAAAGAACGATAATTTATCTATAGTCATAATCCTTCCATCGTGTGGAAAGCAAACCACACGGAAAAGTGAAGAAACAAGTGCCCCCATGGCATAAACATAGTCACGACCAAGGAGAAGACTGAAATCTAAAGCACCTTGGGTAACCAGTACGTCTATATAGACGGTTTTGCCTCCCAAAGTAATAGGTAACTGTGGGAGGATCCCCAACGGTTGACTAGTTCCTCCGTCAAATGCCATCAAATTCTGCGTGACCGGCACAAGTTGTGGGGAGCCCAAAGCTTGCCAAGTAGTTGAAGGCATAAGACTGACAAATGCACCCTCATCCAAGACAGTGCCAGGTACTGGCTTATCACAGGCATGTACTGTAATATGGAAAGGCACATGGGATGGAAGGCGGAAGGCGGTCAAATGACTCCAGTCGAAGGAAACGACTGAACTACTTGGTGGGGCAATCGTATGATTGCCCCCCTGCTCTAAGAGAACCGAAGAAGGACTCTCTAGATCAGCTGGGATAGGAGAGTCATTTTCGGGCTCAAGAGAATCTGACGAGACGAGAAGAACATGATCATGACGCTCTTCCAGAATAGAGTGATCAACAGGCAGTGAACTCAAGTTGACACTCTCTCCGACCAATGGTTGGTCTGGAATAGGCTTGGCACAACCAGGTTCGGGAAGAGGAGCCTGGATAAGAGAAAAATCTAAGTCAATCTCTTTGTTGACAGGGAGAGGATCTGAGGAGAGCCTCTGATAACCAACCGGGAGTTGGGGTGAAGAAGCTGTAAGACCTTCCAAAACAGCGGAAGCTTTATCCATGAGCGGACAAAGTTGAAGGGGATGATTGCCTTCACATAGCCTACAGGGGAATCGAATCTTCCCTTTCTTCTTACCATTGCTTGTTGATAGGGTAGCATCGCCATGAGTTCTAGAGGGTGATGAGGGACGAGCCGGATCGCGAGACCATACTTCAAGGATCCTGGGAATGCCAGGACAATCACGAAGAAGGTGGTCATCCTTGCACAATCTGCAAGGAAATTTGACCCTCCGCAGAGGAGCAGAGGGTGGCTCAACTTGAATTGGATTTGGAGCAGTCACTGCACTTTTAGCCTCTCCCTTAGGAGACTTCTTCTTCTTCATCTTCTTCTTCTTCTTCTTAACCACCTGGTTACTTGAATCCAGACTTTCACCAAGCGAAGTAGAGATGAGGACGTAGAAACAGGCGAAGGAGGGGGGAGGCCGACCTTAGAATCAACATGATGTTGTTCAGGTGTAGGAATTGATTGACTAGTACTTGAGATGGTAGGGACCAAAGGGGTTGAGAACAACCAAACAGGCAACCCAACAGTTAACCCAGGAAGGGACAATGTTTCCATGTAAGGAGTACCAACATTTCCTAAAGGAGAGAAATGACCAGGATTCCCATCAAAGGGGATACATGGGTTGGTGAACTCTGGAAAAGTTGCCATCTAAACGAGAAAGAACCCTACTGAAGCTAACGATAAAAAACCCTACTCGAAATTAGCGCAAACAAGATCTAACAAGGTAAATGTAATCGTGGTCGAATAAATTTTAAAACATTAGGACACAACTTGACCTTTTCATGTTTTAAGAGTCGAGAAAAGGACAAAATATGACTCTAGTCACCTTCGAATATTTAGCGAGCCTGAAGTGACAAGTGCTCAATAGAGCCTTTTCTTTTAAGGAGTCCAAAAAGGATCAAAAAGTGACTGCTCTGGAGAAACTAGGCAAGGGGTTTACCAGACAATCCGTAAAACGACATATATACCTTAGTGATCATATGAAAGCCAAGGACTTTCCGTACGGAAGTCAATCTTCCCGAATGCTGTGTTCGGTGTGTTACGGGTTGTAAAGCGGCAGACACGGCTTCCTGTGGATCAAGGATGATAACCTAGTGGAGTCTCCCCATATATACGCGACGGTACGTGGGAGCACAAGTCCGTACTAGACCACATAGTTGAATCACACAAGGAGGAATCACCCAACCTTAATGTGAGAACAAAAGTGACTAGGTTTAATGACGCTGGAGCACGTCTCTAGCCTAGACCTCTAGAATGTGAGCGTTATGTTCCAATGCGTTTTTAAGTTCATTCGATTTAGTTTAAAGTTGATCTTGAGTTAAGTTTCGGTTTTCAGGTCCTACCGTATGTAATTTCTCAAAATCCCTAAATGCACTCTATATGCCAAAATATGTCATTCCATTCGATGAATGCTAATTACAAGAGAGTAAGAGGGCTTTCACACAAACGAAATGATCACAAAACAACAAATAGCTTCCCTAATGCAGCTAATGGAAATCACTAAACTTTTCTTTAAGATTACTAATCAACTAATCAAAATGAAAAGCTTCTAATTCTCATTAACTAATACGAAGCAAAAGAGACTTTCCTTTTTGTTGATGGCAAAGTGCATTAAACAATCTTTGAGAAACGATAACAGACAAATGTGGGAAAAAAATGGTTGACCGCAAACAATGGTGATCCGTGCCTGGGTAGTTAAAAGAAATCGAAACAATGTCAAGATTGGTTCAACAACAATCACTCAAACAACCAAGCGAAAGCAAGCAAAGAGGAAGGCTAAATCAAACCAATAGTAAGCAGTAAACGAACCTTTGCAAATGAGTAACCAAGCAAAGCTGATCCAACAAACTTGGAACAATAAAACTAGGTCACAAGGCAAAAAGCAAGATTCGCTTCAACAAGACTCACAAGAAAGTGCTTCAATCTTCAGACAATGAAAATCAAGTCATAAACCAAGTGAAAAAGGCAGGGGATAGTAAGACCAATAGGCTCAGGAGATAGAATTGAAGAAATTCAATCTTACAGGAATCAGCACGGGTGGAACACAACAACAGGGCGCTGATAAGAAACTATCAGCACGGGTGGAACACAGCAACAGGGCGCTGATAAGAAACTATGCGTAGAAACAATGCGATGTCAACGCGGAAGCACACAACTTAACCGCGATGGTTCGATTTACAGAACCATCGCGACTGTTTTGTGTATTAACGTGATGATCAGGAAATCACAGAAAGGGCTATGAGATGGCAGCGTGACTGTTTTATAATAAACCGCGATGAAGCCAAAAAATGACCACAACCAAGCCAAAAAACTCCCAAACCAAGGCAATCACTCTTTAAACAATCAAGGCACTTCCCAGGTCGAACCAGGAAACCCAAAAAAGAGAGAACTAATCCCCAAACTTCGAAAAGAGAGAAAAAATCAAACTCAAGGAAAAAATGAACAAGATTAGGACAAAAGCTAGCCCCAAGATGTTTGGTTTGTAAACCAAACCAAAGATTGACTGAAATGGCTTTGATCTACTTCGCTAATGCAGAGCAATAGCATTTTGAAGGCTAACTGGCCATGCTTCAGGCTCCATCTAAAGCTTATAATTCAAACAACAAGGTAAAAGTCCCCAGTATGGTCACCAAATTGTTGAGTAGGTAAATCCCCTCTGTGGATAAAGGCGATCCCTCTAGCCTAACTGAGGTCTAGCAACAATCAAACAATGCTAACACGCAGGTTCCTAATTGCAAAATAAAGGCCGAGATGAGAGCCTACCTTGAATCCAATGCTTATACTCGTAGAAGGGTTGTCACTTTTGTTCTTTCGCTTCAGCTGGTCGCAATCCTCACAATCTCCGTGAACAAACACCTGCACGCGCAAAGAACAAGACAAATACAAGCATAAAATCCGGGAAATGCAACTATGTACCGGTCAGAAAAGATACAACTCAAACATCATAACAAAGACACATGAGTGGAACCATATTGATAGTCGTCTATTATTATTGATAAAACAAAAGAGAATACAACCAAGTTCTTACGTCAGATCCTCCTTTGGTTGGGTCCAGCCAGCAAGTCCCTCAAGCATTCACCCTTGAAGGTAGATATCCCAAGACAAGACTCTCTCTCACACAAGTTTACAAAAGATGGAAACACTTCACAACCTTCCTTAAGGACTCTAGCAATCCCACACTTATCACACCAACTACCTATCAAGCTCACACTATCAGCAATGCTCTAAACACAATCAATTCCAAAAATAGCAACTCATGGCAATGGTGAAGGCTTAAATAGGGGAAGGAGTCTCCATAAATGGTGGGAGGATGGACTTATCTCCAAGGAAGGTGGCTCAAATGACGAAACAAACATGCCATAGAAGGGAGGGTGACATTTACAAGGCCAACAACCAGGTCTGGAGTCATCTGGAAGGCCGGCTATTAGAACAAACCCGCCCAAACTGGATCGTCACGGGTACATAACTGCACTGGAGCGCTGACATCGCTGCTGAATAACAAAGAAAGTCATATCAACGCGATTAGATATAAGTAACAGACACATTGTTACATGAAATTCGACCAGCGCGGGAATCACGTGTGCTTTCGCGCTGGCAGCACATTGGGTCTGTTTTGGAGCACTCATCAGCGCGTTTATTTTTACAACAGTCGCGATGATAGAAGAACTTTGGAAAAGTGGTTCATTTGGCAACATTAGAGAGCATGAGAATGATTAATTTGGTCCCATGACACAACAGGAAGACTGACAGGGAGACAGTGACAAATTACTGTGCAACATATGCCCCCTAAAGCATGAAGCCCGAGAGAGTGGGAGGGGTGAAATGCTTTATGGAACTGGCTGAACTGGAACACCACCAGGAAGAACCTGCACGTAGTACAACTGATATGTCAAATACATGATGTACATGGTATGGGCACAGCCATCCATAGCAGAGTACATAAAAATCTGGATCCCAGGTATGGACGCAGCCATCCGATGGGGATCAATAAATAGACTCAGGCATGGTCGTAGCCATCCAGCGAATGAGTCATGTAGTGGTTATAATAATCCAAAAAATGTAGCCCGGATCGCAATATATAAAATCCGGGGTCTTGCACTCCAACTCGACCTGAACAAAGTACAAGTTCAAGGATGCGAATGTAGGAGTCGAAGTCAAACATGCGAGAACATCATCTGATTACCAGTCAATGATGAAAACTATTAACATACGCGAGAGGTACCACCAATAATGACAATGGTCCTCAAGGTACTATAGGTACAATCCACGGCATGTGAATCAGTGAGCCAGTGTCGAACACCCGTAGAACCATTCGATCGGAGGCTAATGATGAAAACCTCACGTCGAACACGAAGAACCTTCCATTGAGGCATGCAGGCTCTAAGGCACCTGAAGGGAGTCTCCAGGTCAACTTCCTGGATAATGAGCTGAAGTCGACAGGAAGTGACCTTGATTGAAGGTGGGCCATAATGTTTCCCACATCATCGACACGAGACAGAGAGGGATAAAATGTTTTGTGTGAGATATCAGAGGGAGGTTGAGTATTCTGTAGAGGTCAACTTCTCTTGAACATATCGGCGGCACGACAGCGGACTTGGTAGTATTTGATGTCAAATGATCAGGGGTGATGGTGACAAGGCGATGAGCAGATGAATGGTCAAACAGGATAACCCAAAACCACGAAGGCAAGTGTGAAACAAGATGAGATGTCCCCACCCAGACACGAATGCAAAAAAGTGCCATGTTCAAGAGCGACATACTGCCGACACGATGATGATTACGGTTCCTTTATTTCCCCACCATTTCTGGTGAGTACCCCAGTTATTTTTGGATGGCAAGCTTGACAGGGATAGCATATGCTTGAGAGGTGTCATCATGACGGAACCCGATGTCATAAAGTTTTAACGAGTTTGACAAAGGAAAAAATTGGCGTCTTTTCATATTTAGAGAGTTTGAAAAGACAGCGAAAAGGAAACTGCAGGGGTGTCCTTTTTCGTAAAGTTGTGTCTCTCGAGCCCGAAAAAGTATAAAACCATGCTCGAAAGAACCGCCCGATCATTACGACCGAGGAGTACTTTTCAGAAGTAGTGACTTTGATCTGAAAAAGTAAAAAAGCGATAAAAACCACGTCACTTCGTGACCGTTAAGGAACCTGAAACAACAAGGGTCCAACAATCTTTTCGTTTTTACACAGTCGGAAAAGGGTTTAAAGACGACCGCCTCTCATTTACATTTAACGAGTCGAGAGGGCCAACCCGGCAATCTTTTCATATTTAAATGGTTAGAAAAGAGCTGAAAGAAGACCTCCATTTTTATTCTCTTTAACAAGTCAAAAAGGGAAAAAATACTCGGCAATCTTTTCATATTTTACGAGTTAGAAAAGAGCTTAAAGGTGACTCGAGTATGGGTTCATTTTTACACAAGCTTGAACCATGGAGAACTCTGCTTGGATTCGGCTTCATGTTTACACAAGCTTGAAACGAAAAACTATGCTTGTTATAAGTTTGCATGCCCCCAGCATAATGACGCAAAATGAGGTACATAGTCACGACCAAGGAGAAGACTGAAATCTAAAGCACCTTGGGTAACCAGTACGTATATATAGACATTTTTTCCTCCCAAAGTAATAGGGAACTGTGGGAGGATCCCCAGCGGAGTCGCCAAATTGTTGTGTAGGTAAATCCCCTCTGCGGACAAAGGTGATCCCTCTAGCCTAACTGAGTTCTAGCAACAATCAAACAATGCTAACACGCAGGTTCCTAATTGCAAAATAAAGGCCGAGATGAGCGTACCTCGAATCCAAACGCTTATACTCATAGAAGGGTTGTCGCTTCCGTTCGTTCACTTCAGCTGGTCGCAATCCTCACGATCTCCGTGAACAAACACCTGTACGCGCAAAGAACAAGACAAATACAAGCATAAAATCCAGGAAATGCAACTATGTACCGGTCAGAAAAGATACAACTCAAACATCATAACAAAGACACATGAGTGGAACCATAATGATAGTCGTTTATTATTATTGATAAAACAAAAGAGAATACAACCAAGTTCTGACATCAGATCCTCCTTTGGTTGGGTCCAGCCAACAAGTCCCTCAAGCATTCACCCTCAAAGGAAGATATCCCAAGACGAGACTCTCTCTCACACAAGTTTACACAAGATGGAAACACTTCACAACCTTCCTTAAGCACTCTAGCAATCCCACACTTATCACACCAGCTGCCTATCAAGCTCACACTATCAGCAATGCTCTAAACACAATCAATTCCAAAACTAGCAGCTCATGGCAATGGTGAAGGCTTAAATTGGAGAAGGAGTCTCCATAAATGGTGGGAGGATGGGCTTATCTCCAATGAAGGTGGCTCAAATGACGAAACAGACATGCCAAAGAAGGGAGGGCGACATTTACAAGGCCAACAACCAGGTCTGGAGTCATAAGGAAGGCTGACTGTTAGAACAAACTCGCCCAAACTGGATCATCGCGGGTACATAACTGCACTGGAGCACTGACATCACTGCTGAATAACAAAGAAATTCATATCAGCGCGATCAGATATAAGTAACAGACACGCTGTCACATGAAATTCGACCAGCGCGGGAATCACGTGTGCTTCCGCGCTAGCAATGCATTGGGTCTGTTTTGGAGTGCTCATCAGCGCGTTTATTTTTGCAACAGTTGCGATGATAGAAGAACTTTGGCAAAGTGGTTCATTTGGCAACATTAGAGAGCATGAGCATGATTAATTTGGTCCCATGACACAGCAGGAAGACTAACAGGGAGACAGTGACAAATTACTGTGCAACACTCTTGAATGTGAGCAATGATGGACAAAGACATGTATGAGGTCATGATCAACTTGTCCGAGAAGGTGGACATGTTGGATAAAGATTATGAGAAACAAAAAGTAGACAACGCAATGTTGAAGGTTCTTTTACAAGAGGAGAAGCATCAGTTGCAGCTTCAATTGCAAGCCACGATAGAGGCCCTAGAAGAATTCAAGCAAAATTATCAGTCTTCAAGCAGAGCATGATGCATTAAACACCCTTCTAGAGGAAGAGAAGGAGGAGAAGCAGATCTTGCAGATTCAGCTACAAGCTGTGAAAGAGGCTTTGGAGGAACTAAAATGCAACGAAGTCTTAGAGAAGCCCTCTTCACCTATGTCGACATTGACATTTGAGGTAAACGACCATAATCATTCTTTAGTTTCATATTCACATGCTTTAATTTTTGTTGGAGATGTGGAGATACCCATTACAGATACATGCATGAGACTCCTTACTAGGATGGGTTATAAAGGAGGAGGTCTTGGTGCTAAAGGCTAAGGCATGATTACGCCATTGGAGGATGTGCAAAGACCTTGTTATATAGGTTTGGGATACAACGAAGGTGAGTGCTCAAAGGAGACAGAATATTCCATGATATTATTGAGACCACCGAAGAAAGAGGAAGATGGGAACACTTCACCATCATCCCGTGACAGTGCACATTGCATGGAGAGAGTTGAGGCAAGCTCTCATCACCATGATCACGACCGAGACAACCAGGGAAGGTATAACAAGTATCGATATTATAATCATGTTCATTTTTACTATCACCATGTTGTTAAGGATAAACATGAGTCATGGCATAGACATATATGTTCTTTTTGTGGTTTTCATAACCATGTGCTTGCAAGGTGTTGGAAACAAATGGCAGCACAAAGGAAGATGAGGCGCAAAAGGTCTTTCCCACAGCAAGGAAATAGGCATGTTAAGAAGATCTGGAGGAAGAGGACACATTGAAGTCATTGCGACAGAAGTGGCCATCAAAGAGCCATGTGTTGGAGGCTCCATCTAGAACAGCGCCCTACAAACAAAACCCATGTATACGACGTAGTTAAAAGAGTCGATCGACAAGCAGATCTCCCACAGGGAGATGGTCTATTCACTATGATAAATAGATGGTTCTCCAAATAATTTTTCTAGATTTTCTTTCTTGTCATGGCTATGTTATTTTAAATCATTTGTCTCATTTTCATTGTAAAAGCGATGATGTGTTTCCATCACTTGTTTGAGTGACAATGATGTGTCGCATTATTTTGATAGTTGGGTTATTGTCGTTTTCCATTTGATATAAAATTGATCACTGAGTATGTGTTATAAACTCATGGAAAGTATGAGGATGCTTGGATCATTAGTTGGTCATATGCATGTAAATTGCAAAGATGTACTACAGGTTTGCAGAGAACACCAGTGTTGGCTCATCGCTTATGTCCCCGAAGGACAAAGGAGAAGGAGAATGAAGGATGACATTTCAAGACATTTATGGGGCAGACATTGTACACAATTACGGATTACTTTGATGCTTTTTTAGGCCCAAAATCTCTTTAGTGGGGAGGAATGATCTGGGTGGCTCATCGAACACTAGTGACTGGGAAAAGGCTAAAAAATGAAAGTGCTCATATCATGATCGACTCAGGTTCAAGTCATAGATCTTGTTGTCCTGATTGCGGTGGTGCAAACAGTTCATTGAACAAAAACCATATGAAGAAGATATGGCTGGTCAAATTTTTGGTTGACTTTTGTTGTCTGGGCAAGGTTAATGGAGACACAATTTGGAAGTTTTCCAGTGGACGGAATCTAGCCAACTCTAGCCGAATTTTGGGCGAAATTGTCGCCTCGTTAAATCGTCTACTTTGGTCGAAATTCCAAATTTTTAAAAAGGGCCATATTTGTTATAAAAAACAAAAAATATATATTTTTGGGGTGGTGGGCCACCAACCCCGCCACCTCGCAATATCCAATGTATAAAAAAAAAATTAATTATGGGTTGATGGGCCATGACCCCCGTTGGCCATCCCTCAACCACCAAAACAAACATTAATTAAGGAGTGGGCGGCATGACCCTGCCACCCCCAGAGCTCCACTCAACAACATCGATAAACATAGTGGGTGTGTAGGCTGTCAACCCCACCACCCCCAAAAAATTTCCACCTCACTACATAGACGCCGACTGGAAGTTTGGGGAGCGGGCCATCGGACCAGTGGACCCACCTCCATTTCAATTATTATGTCATATAAAAAGGACGAGTGTATTTGATCCCCCAACCCTCCTCAACCGATTTTAATTTTTAACCATTACACCAAATGAATTTTTTGATAAGTCCGCCCTTGAAATATATTAAAATCCCTCATTTGCACAGTGCAACTAGCAGACCTTGGGCACGATTTCCAAGATGATTTTTTTTTCAATTAATTTTGCAAGTGGAACCATGAGTGGGAGCAGAGGTAGGTGGAAACATGCTTGAGCCCAACTTTGAGAGGGGCCAAATTTTCCCGGTGTCCAAATTGGACAAACTTTATGTCGATTTTATACCTCTCGGTGACACAAACCTGATGGCAATGTCAGGTTCTACAACAGAGGCCTCAAATTATCATCCACTTCTTATATTCTATTTCAAGTGTTAATACTTAATGTGCGAGCAAACATTTTGATGGTGATCGATGCCACAAGATTTGATGGTACAGTAGGCCAGCAGCCCAATATTCATGCATCCATGGTGCTGAGGTATATCTAGTGTTGTTACATTATACTTCTTCTTTATGGATTATGAGATGTGTTATGATTCTCTCTCGATGTGATGCAAAATCATCATTCTGAGTTTGAATTGTGTTGGTGTGATCCTTGCACTTGATGTTTTGATGCGGGATCTTGTTTGCTGATGTTGATCAGAGATGTATTGTTATAGATTTATGTTATTTTGAGATCCCCATGTAACTTGTAAAATGGATTCTCTAAATCATTAGATAGGAACATAATGGAGGTTTCTAGCCACTCCTATGTGAGGGCATTTCCTATATGATAGTGATAACATACATGTACATCTTCAACTTTCTAACACATAATGCAGTGGCCTAAACCATCTTGACACGAAGGCTCGGAGATGTAGTCCCTCCTAGACGAACTCTGTTATCAATGGCTTATGTTTTCATGTCTTGATGATTATCATGTTCCTCTTCTTTACAACATGAAAATGTATTCATTTATGCTCTTTTAAGAATGCAATTTAACACATCAAAGAAGTAAAAGGTCTTGGAAGGGTCCTTTGTCGCTCATGGACCTGGATCACGGGACTGTTCTGCAGGCCTCCTTCATGACTTGTATGATCTTCTTGCTTTGGTTGGTCACCTCGGCCTCGGAGGCAACAACAACATTCCTTTGTAAGGCCATTTTCTCATTGTTTATTTTCTATTCACTGATCACTTGAAGGGCGTGGTGCTCGTGGGACCTTAATTCTACAATTACTCCATCCTGCAAGAGTTTGAGTGCTTCACGTGAGAGCGCTTCCAAGTTCAATCCCACTCCCTTCAATGCGCTGACAATGGGCATGTCAGCCTCATTTTCTATTGTCAGTGCTCGATTCGGCAGCACTAGCGCACTGGAAGCCTTTGTGCATAGCATATTGATAGCCTCTGATGTGCTGATAGCCAAGCTGGTAGATACCATACCAAATTGCCACGCGCAGGTCTGCAACTCCTACAATCCAGTCTTGATAGCCCCTAAGATGATCTACTGCTGCTTCTGAAATTGCTACAGGGCCTCCGCTGTGACATCTCTAACTATGTCACCGATGTTGTATAAATTTCCTTTTGTTAGTGTGATAGGCTCTAGCAAGGGCTTGGTCGCCTTGGATTTCTTTTTTGACCCTCCCTTTCCCAGCTCTCTCGAGTGCTTAATGTAGCCAGACGTTTCCTGAGGGTCCATGCCATGGTGCTCTGTGTCGTCTTCTTCAGTTTCAGGTGAAGGTGACCACACGCCTTTGCTAGAGCCCCGCTCTGTGCCACTTGTTTATTTTCCTACCTCCTTTCCTATATTTTCTACCTTGGCGTTCTTTGCGGCTAGCTTCTTCCTCTTTCTGACTAGTTGTGCCATCTTTTGCTTCACCTCATCCTTCTTCTTTTGTGTGGAAAAATTGCTTCCACATACCGCCATGTCTATGGTGGTGCACCACTCAACTAACCATTTGTCCAACACCACATTGATGGCATCATTTGTGGCTAGGTAGGGAAAATCGTACCACTTCTACGTAGGGTCCTTTTGCACTGTGATTGATATCCAATGGAAATGAGCTTTGAATTCAACATAGCTCTACAGGTTAGCATATACCGTGGGCAACAATCATGACTTGCGATTGATAGCCATCCTGATATTCATTTCCATCAAGATCCAAAAGATCTTGCTATCTTGAACGAGCTCCACGTCCTTGGTTGCCCATAGCAAAGCATACTTCCCTGCTTGAAGAAGGCTCGACACGATCGAGGAGAATTAGATCTCTTCTAGTAGCTCCCACGCTACGAGCCTAATCAATAGCAAGAGCCACGCGTAGTGGAATGTCTTGCTTTGCTCTTGCGCTTCACAGAAGTTTTCCAGGAACTCTCCATGAAGGTAGTCCGACCAATTAAACTGGACTCCTTCTACGCATTATTGTGTGAGCGCGATGATAGGCATCGTCACCTCGTCGGCGCGACACTTCCGCATCACCTTCCCTGTAAGGATCTACGTTACCACCTTCACAGCGGGGTCACAGATGCTGGAGATAGCGTACCCGTGTGACTTCTTCACCAATTTGAACTTCTTTTTTATTGATTCTACTAGCCTAGATCACCACCCTTGCTACCAAAGATCATAGATGGATTTTCACCTGTATACATCAGGCGTGTTATGTAGTGAATCAACATGTTAGTGATGGGTATTGGCTCCTGCAGCCATAGACACCCGTCATGCACTAAGCATAGTAGTTACTTGATGATTAAAACTATCCTGAGGGTGCAGTTATAGTGCGTCACCCAAAGCAGGTTGAGTAATCTTGCCTTCTCTACTCCTCTGAGCTACTTCCACGACTCTAGTGCAGGTCATCCTCGTATTTATGTCTATGATGTAGCACATCAATTGATCGATCGCCAGGTGCGGGAACTTCTCATGGTCCATCAAATCCCAGTCTTCGAGTTTCAGAATTGGCACCCGTGCCAAACGTGGACCGTCAAAAGTGATCCCATTTGGTAGCAATGGGATTTGCAAGGGAGTCCTACTTTCACCAATGTCCTTTGGGACTTGGACTTAGGCTTGCGCGAAGGGACATACTCCGACAACCATGTAATAGGGTCTGCACTGTGGGCTTCAACCTCATCTATTTCCACTCCCACATCCTCATCGTCCATGTAGATGTCTTTGATATCCTCCTCTTCTGCTTTTAGGTTTATAGCCTTGCCTTTCTCCTCGGCAGTGGCTTGTGGTGGGTTTCATCTCAGTGACGTGCACACTAGGATGGCAAGATGCTTGCCCTTCTTGACTTTCATGGTCTCCTTGGTTGGGGTTGGCTTCGGTCTAAGTGTTCTCTGGGATTTAGGGACCTCGTCCAATACTTCTGCCACTTTCAGGGTAGCTACTTCGGTCCCCGTATCAATTTCCTACATATTTTCCTCAGCGGCCACTCCTTCGGTGTTCATAGCTTCTGCATGGGTTGACATGACACTTTTTACTAGTGCTTGTGTCTCTTTTGACAATTGTTCAAACACTCGACTCGCTATGAGGTATTGAAATAATTCATAGTTCATTTGCACTTGAGAGCGCAACAACTCAATTCTCAAAATGCCAAGTGCTTTTTGCTGGGCAGCCACTTGTAATCTATAGGGAAATTTGAATTCAAATTCGACCATTCCCCCTGAAATCGGTTCATTAATGTCGGATTGGTGGAAAATTTTCAAGGATCTAAGCCATAAATTTCATCTTAAATGTCAGCCGCCCACTCCATTTGGCCTCACTTCTGTCGTCATGTCATGAACAATGACTTTAACGGTCACTTTCCAGCTGACCTGTGCGATTTCTCCCTTGGTAGCACAGCACCCTCCATGCTATCACGGACCCAGTGACATGTCCTTGCTTCACACCATCTTCCAATCTCGCAACTCCCCAACTCGGGCAGTGTAGTTTATAGTCCCACACCTCCTTTCAGCTACTTGGAGTGCTAAGACTGTGCTACTTTCATTAAGTCACATGGCTAGACTGTCGGTGTATGGCTTCAAGCGACTTCCATTCACCTTTCCTGGGAAGGGTTCTCGATTTAACTTGAACAACTGTACCGCTCCTCCATCGGTAATCTCCTTAATAACATAAGGCCCTAACCAGTGCATCGTGAATTTTCCTATAAATTTATCAAAATTGCTATCATACAACAAAACTAGATCATTTACCTTAAATGTGCACAACTTAATGTGTCGATCATGCCATGCATTTTCATGCTGCTTTTGGACATGCTGGTGAAATCCAGCCAAAAATCTTTCTTCTTCGAGCTCATCTAGTTGCGTGAGCCTTTCTTCCAGGGCTCCGCGATCTGTCATACCTATGAGCACTGCTATGTGCAGACTAGGCACGATGTATTCCATAAGCATTACGAATTCAACACCGTAAACAAGCCTAAAAGGAGTTCGTCCCATCAACTTCTCGCATGTCATTCGATAAGCCCACAATACTGCAGGTATGCATAGGTCCCAATCACTTCACTGAGCATTGCAAACCTTGGTCAGCGTGTTTTCAAGCACTTTGTTGAATGCCTCTACTATCCGGTTAGCTTGTGGGTGATAAGGTGTGCTCTTCTGGTGATATACCTGAAATATCTTTGTTAGTGCGTTGATCATCTCATTCATGAAGTGCGTACCATGACCACTCATCAAGATCCTTGGAAATCCAAATTGCGTCAGTACATGCTCAAATAGTAACTTCATGGTTGTGGCACCCATACAATCCTTCACTGGCTGCACTTCCGTCCAACGAGTCAAATACTCCATCGTAGTCATAATGTACCTTGCTCCTGTCTTCCCTTGTGGCTAAATGGGTCCTACAAAATCTATTTCCCACTTCTCCAAGGGTTGCAACGTCATTTTTGGATTCAAAGGCATTTCATCCCTTCGCGATGGCCTGCATGTTCATTGACATACATCACACGCCTTGCAATATGATTTTGAATCCTGATGAAGGGCTGGCCACCACAACCCTGCACTAAGAATCTTCTGCGTGGTTGCTTTCCTTGCATAATTTCCTCCCGTAGCACCCCCATGAGCATCCACAAAGATGCTGCTTCATTCAAACTCAAGTACATACCGTCACAATATCTCATCAGTCCCCATCTTGTATAGATGGCTAGCAATGATAGAGAAATTTTTCATGCGCACCACTAATTCCTTCTTTTGTTGGATAAAGTATCCTTCTGGTGTAGTTCTTGTTGTTAGGAAGTGTACTATATCCTCAAAATGACCATCCATAACACACATTACAAATAGTTGCGTATCAGGCAATCCTTCTTCCAAGTTAGTAGGTTCCTCCCCTATTTCGATGTGCGACAGATGGTCTAGTCCCGCATTCAATCGTCTAGGATTCACAACAACTTCAAAATCGTACTCTTGGAACAATAAGAGCCATCTATTGATTCGCCCCCCAACACATGCTTATTGACCCAGTACTTCAGCATGGAGTGACTTGTATACATCTTAAAATGGCCTCCTAGCAAGTAGTTTTGGTACTTCTGGAGCACATACACCATAGCTAGCCCCTCATGTTCAGTGGTAGAATAGTTCTTCTCTGATTTGGATAATCTGCGACTTGCGAATGCGATAGGATGGTCCAAGCCTTCTCCGATAGCCTGTGTTAGTACTGCCCCCAACGGTATACATGACGCGTCGACATTTACATGAAACTCTTTCTTCCAGTCCAGGAAGACTAGAATCGACGCGATAACCATCTTTTCTTTTGATATATCTAGGCTTTTCTTACAGTCATCATTCCAGTAGAACGTGACATCCTTCTTCAACAATTTTTCCATAGGTGCAGTGATCTGGGCATAGCTTTTAATATACTTTTTGTAATATCCAGTTTGTCCCAGAGTAGCACACATCTGTTTCACACTCCTTAGTGCTTCCAAGTTCAGTATCATCGCGATCTTTGTGGGGTCTACCATCAGCCCTTGTCTGCAAACCACATGCCCCAATAGGTTCCAAAAAGTAACATAAAACAGACACTTCTTGAGATTAAGTGCGATCTGGTATCTTCGACAGGTATCCAGCATCAGGTGCAAGCTAGCTACATAGTGCTTAACCAGACCAAATACAGTCCAATCATCAAAATATACCTCTAGGAACTTATGAATAAATTCCTTGAATGCCCTAGCAAACACGCGTGAAAAGCTTGCAAGCGCATTCTTCAATCCAAATAGCATTATAGTGTATTGAAAATAACCCCACTCAATCGCGAAGGTTTTCTTGCTCCTATCCTCCTGCGTGATTTTGATTTGGTGGTACCCAGAGAACCCATCAGTGAAGGAATATGCTTCCTAGCTACCTACATTGTCCAACACTTCATTCGTGAATGGAGTTGGGAAAGGAGCACACAAGTGTCATTCAGTTTTCTGAGATCCACGCATATCCTTATCTCATCCTTATGCTTCTTCCCTTGCACCACCATTGGGCTTACCTAATCAGATTCTTCCATGAGCTCAATGATGCCTGATGCTAGCATCTGTTTTAGCTCTAAGCGGATCTTCTCCTTGTATTTCAGATTGAGACGGTAAGGCCTTTGCTTAACTGGCTTTGCATCAATATTTAACATGATCTTCATCATTCCTAGGTCCCCGATTATTCCTTTCAGATCTGTAAACTTGGTAGGGAATAAGTCCTAGCATTCCTGGAGCAATTGAGTGACCTTATCCACCATCACATTGTCCTAGTAGTCTCAAATCTTCGCAAATTTGGGTTTTGCCTCCATACCAACGTTCACTTGTTTCATTTTCTAGAATGTTAATATTTTGTGGATCCTTGCCCTCTGCTTTAGCAGTTAAATTATAACATTAGAGCACACAACTCAGCTGAGTAGCCCATTCAGGCTGAATCAGGTCTAAAGGATCTTGTGGTATCCTAAAGATAGCTGCTTTCACCTCTTTTAGCGCTTCATCAATACTGCCAAACCCATCTTGAAAACTGAATGTCATCATGAATCCTTCGTGCAGGATATCCCATTCGCCTGTCCCATGGTAGATCTCTATTTCTATATACTAATTCATTGGGATAACATCCATGGTATGACAGAACAGGTGCACCCACTCAAGTTAGGGCTTTTCTCCATAAGCCTGCATCCATTTGGCTAGATGCACCGCAGATCATTCTACCCATCGTACTTTTCTTTCAGTTGCATCTTAGACTTCCGAAATCATGTTCTCATCATCCTCCTACATTCATGCCAATCATCAAAGCTTCCCTTGTGCGTACCCCACCATCTTGCCGGTGTAGCGCGCAGTGCCTAGTCCAAGGCCTGGAAGTGCTACTTTTCTGGTGTGGAGTACTAAAGAAGGTATGTTTTTGGTGATTATTTCAGCATCTTTTCATTAAAACTTACAAACCTTTTGCATCATGAACTAGGTACATAATAAGGAATTGTGACAAAATCTGTAAGATTAATGTGCAAAACGAAAACGCTAACAATTGTCATTTTCTTATATAGGAAGAAGGAAAAATGAAAGATTGTCATTCCAAAGGAAAGGACAAGGCCAGGTTAACTGTTGTCCCTTTGACAGGGAACCACATGCAAACAAGGCAAACCAAATTAAAGCGTATCAGCCAAGGAAAGGAAATGGAGATATCGGCTCGGCACAATAAAGTAAAGAGATAACTGAGAGCCAACGGTTCGGCGAATCCCTCGGGATCCTTTGATCTTGAGGGACCGCTGCTTTAACTATTTTTGCACCTAGACATCTCTGCCTTCACCATTATAAAAAGGGGCAGCATTGTTAGCCTGGGGATAGTCTGTTATGTTTTATGTAATTTTTCTTAAAGTTGAGACTTTGATCATCGACTCTCGTTGAGAAGTGATCCACTTTAATTCTGTCTTATGCGTTAATACAAACTTGGTTGCCATTTCGTCTATGATCTTGGAATAACTTCAAGCGGTGTACCCCTAGAGGCTAAGGGCCCGACCCTAGAGGAACACTTGCTCCTGTACTATTACCTTTGGTTTATGCATGGTTTGTTCATCAGCTTTATTCAGTAATCTGATATGTTCTGTTATTTTACTTCACAACTCTGTTACATTTGATCCGTTAAGTACCATTTCCTGAGACAGAGACATCATAACTCTGTAACGCATTGCTGTTTCTTTAAGTACTGATATGACTAGCTTTTACAGGATATCGTTGCTATTCAATTATAGAATGTCTGTGTTGCAACACTTGACCATTGGTATTACTGAATTCATCTTAGAGATTATATTTCCTTGCGATTGTTGAATCTATGAATGTTGTTGTTCCATTCTAAAATACAATTGTATTGTTTATAACTAAGACTTATGATTGGATTACCAAGATTAGATAACTATTGAGGTGTGCCGTGTGTCAAGTTACTGTTTGACTTTCTAGTGCTATCCCATATTCCATCATTAGTCAATGTTTTTCTATTTTTGTGTGTTGTTCGATTCATCCTTAAAGATAGAGGATTTCCATTTGATTTCTGTAGGACACGATTGTTGCATTTGATCTTGTAGAATAAGGTGTTTTTTCTTATTAAACTTAATTGCTGTTACAGTTTCCTAGTTGCTATTCTATTTCTTATTTGTTGTTCCATTTCCTGTCATTTGCGTTATTGTTGCTTTGGTGTGAAGAACGCTCTGAGACTATAGTGGGCAGTGACATTTATTGTTTGGCTCCCAGATCAAGGACCTATTCCCTAGTTTCCTTTGGTCCTATTAGTTTACAAAGGGATGAGTTACTGTTACTGAACCCTTGACTGATAAAATGCTCAGTTTTATCAATGTGTGATTTAGTCTTTAAAAATAGTTTTCTATAACCAAGTGCCCATTCATTCTTGTATTTTTGAAGCACTATACTACTAGCATTACTTTGGCAAATGATAGCCTTAGACTAAGACACTCTTTGAAATAACAAAACGTTCCTGGATTGACAAATTAATGTGAGGTAATTAGAGGTGAAGGAGACCCTTCTTATGACTCGACATTTTGGCACCGTTGTTGAGGAAAGAGTGTAGCCATTTGTCTCTTTTCAGAGTAGTGTAAGATCGTGCTAGGGAAGAATTGGGTTTTAAAAACGGAAGGTAAGAACCTACGTGTGGAGCATGTAACAGCCCTGCTCCTCTACCCACTTTCCTACAGATTTGTCATTGTTTTGTTTGGGTAGAACCTAGTAGTTGATTTGTGTGTGTATGACTAAGCAGAAAAAGCCAGAAACGAATTCCAAACCTCTACCCAAGCCCGAAAAAGCTAAGGGTCTGGTGACACTTGGCCGATCAACCTTTATAGACAAAATCTTTAAGAAAGCAAAATCTCAGCCTTCAGTAGGACCCAGAAAAGTTATTTCTAGACAGCCTACTAGTTCCCTTCAGGCCACAGGATCACCATCTGTAGCCTTTGTTGAGGTGCATAGTCAAACTAAAGAGCAGAATTTTCAAGAAATTGAAAATTCTAGTCCAGAACTATTGCAAGAAGGGAATTTCAGCAATCTTTGTGAAGGAAGAGGAGAGACAGAAGAAACTAAGGAACCGAGGTCCCCTCTTGGGACAATTCAGCCATTGAGCAGCCCAGATAAGGGAAGTGCTGCAAAAGTCATTTTTGAAGCAACTCAATCTCCTTAGACATTAGGCACTCTCATTATCCCAGATAAAGGAAGCACTATTAAAACCATTCCTATTAAAGCCATTCCCTCTCAACCTAGGAATACCCTCCTAGATATCCCAGAAGGTTATTGGCATATATTTGACCAAATGGCTCAAAACTAGCCAAACACCCAAACCTCTACATTCGAGTACCCCATCATGGATACTGCAGCAAATGTGCCTGTGAAAGCAATTCCTCTTCAACATATCCCTACATTCCATGGTCTTACATCAAAGGATCTGGATGCATTCCTGTTTGAGTTTGATGTGTTGTGCAGGGGTTATGACTACACTACCAACCCCTAGAAACTGAAATTATTCCCCTCTACATTAAAATGGGCTGCTTTGAGATGGTTCATGGGACTAGGTGGTGGTGTTATAAATAACTGGGATCAAATGAAAGAATCTTTTCTAAAAAAATATCAGGACTATTGCAGGTCTAGGGAACTAAAAGACGAAATATTCCAGATGGTAGCTAGACCAAATGAAACATTAGAGGAGTATGTGGAATTCTTTCAATATAATCTTCAGAGATCTCCTTATGCATCACTACCTTTACTAGATAATGTGTTAAAAACAACATTAATTAGGGGAATGAAAGAACAATGGATTGAAACATTAAACACTATGGGAAAAGGAGATATTTATAGGAAAATTTTGCTGACATTATTGATTTATGTATCAGGAGCTTGAGAGGCAGCACAAGAATAAAACCGGCAGAACATGATCAGTTTGTAAGAGATAATAGAATTTCAACAGAAGGAGTAACACGTGTAGAAATTGGAAATTTATTGGAAAATTTTAAAACTGATATACTAGGGACGCTAACAACACAACTTGATACTATGCAGGACAGACAAAAGCAAGTGGAGGCAAAACAAAATTTGGCAATCTTTTGTCCCCGATGCAGAAAGAAACATAGCCATAAGGAGTGTCCACTAGATGCAGTCCAAACATGTGCCATATGTACAGAAGACCACCTTACGAAAAGCTATCCCTCACTTCCCGGATTAAAAGCAGTATACAAGGAACCAAAAGAGGAGCCAGAGTTGGTGTATCTGCTCAATCAGCACCATCAGTGGCAGCCGCAATAGTCTGGTATGTTTTCAGACCCGAATTCTTCTTTTTAGTCTCCACAGTGTAATTCTCAACAATATAGTATGTGGCAAAATCAACCTCAACCCCCCTTCCCGAATTGGTCACCACAGTCATTTCCTTCATCAACCCCGTGGCCGAATCAAGCAAGCCAATCCAATTGGGCGAATTTTCCTTATGCCCCACCATATTTGTAAAGTAACATATACCTAGCACAATGGACCCCTCCGACTTCACAAAATCAAGCCTGGCGGACAAACTAGCAAAGACCGATGCATCAGCCAGTAGGAACTATTCCGCTCCCTCAGCCTATGCTACCAGCCTTACAACAAAATCCCTAGTCTAACGTGAGACCGCAACTCGCAGCCCAACCCAACCCCAATCCAATTAATAGATCGGTCCAATATGTTTAAATAGTAGAAACACCAGAAATAGGAGCCGATCTGAGGGAGTGTAATGATCTTCAGCTAAGATCTGGGCGTATTATTGAAACCGAGGGAGACAAGATAGTTCATGTTGAAAATCAGTTATCTAGAGAACAATCGTCACAAGAAGAGGATGTGAATAAACAAAAAATTCATAATAAAGCAACCACATCCTCTCCCCCATTCCCAAAATGATTAATCATACCTCGACCTACACAATATCCTGATTTTGACATTCTGAGAGAATTAAAAAATTGTACATAAAAATTCCATTCCTCCAAGCCATTCAAGACATCCCGATATATGAAAAGACTATCAAAGAATTATGTGTAAAGAAACCAAGGAGGAATGTAGCAAACAATCCAAGAGTCCAAGTAGTTGGCACTTTATCTGACTTATTATCAGGAAAAGAAACACCCATTAAATACGAAGACCCAGGAAGTCGAATAGTAACCGTACAAATTCATGGTCAAACTTTCTCCAATGCCTTAGTTGATCTAGGAGCTGCAATTAACATATTAACAACTACTACTTGCTAGAAGCTAGGCATTACATCTGTAGAACCCACCTCTACTTTACTAAAACTGGCTGACCAATCTGTGGTTAGTCCAGAAGGCACACTACATGATATTATGGTATATGTTGACTCATGGGAGTATCCGACTGATTTTCTGATAATAAATCCCAAAAACCAACTTGATGGACATCCATTGATTTTAGGTAGACCTTGGCTTGCAATTGTTGATGCTTATATTGGCTGCTGATAAGGAAAGATGACCATAACCAGAGGAGCAAACATCAAGAACTTAGCTTTATATCCTCCAGTGCAGCCAAGTATCACAATAATGAAAACTAATAGGCACCCTGTATCATACCTTACTAACAACATTAGATCTCCATTAACTATATAAGAGGCACTTGATTTAAAGGACCAAACAGAAGATGATGCCATTAATAATTTTATTAGTCAAACTAAACTCAGATCCCACACACAATGTCACATAATAGAGGCAGCATTCGATAACGAATTAGAAGAAGATCCTCTTAAAGATACACATGATCAAACAATACATGTTACCTCTGTTGTAAATAGTAAAATTATAGAAATTGAATCGGGAAAAACCTTAAACATTAATGTCAACCTCACCTCCGAACAAGAAATGAATCTCATCCAATTATTGAGGAAATATAAAGAAGCATTTGCATGGGACTACCCTGATATGAAAGGAATTAATCCCCAATTATGTACACACCACATTTACATAGAAAAATATGCAAGACCTGTTCGCCAGCCTCAAAGGAGACTTAATCCCCATTTAAAAGAAGTGGTAAAAGCTGAACTGCAAAAACTTTTAGATGTCAATTTTATTTACCCTATCTCTGATAGTAAATGGGTCTCTCCACTTGTGGTGGTACCAAAAAAGAATGGGAAATGGAGAATTTGTGTGGACTATAGAGAGCTAAATAAAGCAACACAAAAAGACCACTTCCCTCTCCCATTCATCGATCAAGTATTAGATACTTTGGCAGTAAAGAAATTATTTTCCTTTCTAGATGGCTTCAGTGGATATAATCAGATCTAGATTGCCCCTGAAGACCAAGAGAAAACCACTTTTACTTGTCCTTGGGGAACATTTCCCTATAGAGTTCTACCTTTCGGCTTTTTTTTTCCGGAAAAAAAAATCAGAACTTTTTATTAAGAAAAAAAAGTTTTACATGCAATTGAGTCAAATGCCACCACATCTGGTACAGGAGACTGCTGTTCTGCTCAACATTTAAGGAGCTGATCTGCTGTTCTGCTCAACATTTAAGGAGTTGTTCTGTTGTTCTGAAGGGCACGAAAGCTTTACATTCAGCCTCCCAAACGGAGGTGCAAAAAAAATAAAAACTATAACCTATATGATATACAATAGCTGGGGTCTCCTTCACCATAAGGAAAACAACCCCAAAAACCAGGAAAAATATATGGCTTAAAGCTCATGTGCAGTTCCAGAAATCTGTGATTTTAAATATGTTGCTTCTGCTAATAAGAAACTAAAGAAAAATAATGCTGGAAAAAAACATAAATGTACATAAAATATATAATGCCGCTACAAAACTGCTGTCAAAATATTTCTGTTTGACCGATATCAAAGAGACTGTGTATATGGAGGCATATTTGATCTGACTGTATGCCCCTGTCTGATCTCTTCTGTGACCCAGTTGCCCATATCCTGTTGAACACCAGCTTTAGAAAGCTGGTCTGCATCTTCATTCTTGTCCCTGTAAATGTGACTGATAGCAAAAAGATTAAATGATGCCTTTAATAAGAAAATTTCATCCATTAGTGTCTTTAAAATCTGATTATGACAAGCTGCTTTACCATTAACCCAATTTATAACATTAAGAGAATCCCCAAAAATCTGTATCCTGTATAAGTTTCTGTGAAGAAGCCAGCATAAGAGGTAACGAAGAGCTGATAATTCCGCATAGTTATTGGTGCCATAACCCAGCCCAACAGAGGCTTTTAGTGAGTGATCAGGATCGATATGTATGCACAGACCAGCTCCCGCCCTGTTATTTTGTGAAGCCCCATCAAAAAAACCCCAAGGGATGCCTTCCTGAATAATAGTTTGTTTTTGTTTTTGCTTATGATCTTTTTGCTCAGGGGGCGATAATGCAGAGTAAATGGCCGCTATGTTCGTGGCAATGACGGAAGAGGGAGTGTCCTTGTCTTGAAAGATGCTTTTGTTTCTGGCAAGCCATATGCCCCAGCAGAATATGAGGGGTAGGTTTCTCAAGTTTCCATCAGGAAAGTCTTGCCACTATTTCCTCCAAGCCGATTCCAAAGTATCGTGACCCCACCTAACATGAATCTTGAGCAGCGTAGTGACCTCCGCCCAGATCTGTCTTGTGAAAGCACAAAATATGAAAAGGTGGTTTATGGTTTCACCATCTGACTTGCACAGTGGACATCTACTAGGCCCAGCTAAGAATCTTGCCTGTAGTATTTCCCAAGTTGGGACCTTTCTTTTTAAGATACACCATAGAAAAAGTCTGGCCTTGGCTGGGCTTTTGAGTTTCCACAGATTTTTGGCCCACCAATCCGGAATGTCCCAGCCTTTCTTTCCCATCAAGAAGAGGTATCCATCTTTAGGCGAGTAATCCCCTATTTTACTCTGGGCCCAAAGCAAGCAGTCAGGTTCCTCTTTTATCCTGACATTTGAACGTTGAAGTTCTTTTATGAAAACCTCCCACTCAGCCTTCCACCTAACATTAATTCCCAAATCAACATCATTCTTCCAAGCTTGTCCCCATATAGTAGACTGTCCAATCTTCTCCACCTGATTTAGTGATGTAATGCCTTTACTGTCCAGATGTCTGAGAAGTCCGGGTGACAGAGCATAATATTCATTGCATCCTACCCAAGGGTCTCCGCCAATCCTGATGAGTCTACCATCACCAACTTTCCAAGCTAGGCCTTGATCGATCACGGTAAAAGCTTCCACCGTGGCCTTCCAAATGACAGAAGCATTTTTTATCTTCTTGTTTTGGCTCCGGATCCAGTCTTCCAAGGGAGTGGGGTCAATGTATTTCCTTTTTACCACTCTAGTCCATAAGTTTTCCATAGTTATTAGCCTCCATCCGGATTTTGCAGCTAGTGAGAGACTGAAGTCTGGAAGTCTTTTAATTCCCCATCCACCCCATTCTTTTGGTCTGGCCACTTTGTCCCAAGCCACCCAAGGCAGCACTGAGGATTCCTTTGAACCAGCCCATAGAAATCTACTGCATATTCTCCTGATTTTCTCCAACACTCCTTTGGGGATCCACATCAGGGCAGCCCAGTATATCGGAATAGCTAGAAGAACTGATTTAATAAGAGTCAGCCTCCCAGCTCTGGATAACCACCTGAAGCTCCAATGTGATATTCTGGCTTCAATTTTGGCTATAAGCCAGTTCCAGTCCTCTTTTTTGTAGCCAACAGGCTTTAACCAGAATCCCAAATATTTGAAAGGGGTATCCAGGGGCTGAATAGGGAATGGAAATAAATTAGCAAGACTGTTCCTTTCCCTTCTAACAAAATCTGCCACACAAGCTTGGGATTTTCTTGTGTTAATCTACATTCCAGTAGCTTTAAGGAAGAGATCAAATATGCATTTTAATTCCTTTAGTTCATCAGGGGAGCCATTAGTGAAAATCAAAATATCATCAACAAAAAGGAGATGTGTGATGAAGAGATTGATAGCTACCTCAATACCCTTTACGTTTTCCGTCCTTCTGGCTTTATGTATAAGTCTGCTTAGTCCTTCTACCACCAGGAGGAATAGGAGGGGCGATAAAGGGCACCCTTGCCTTAATCCCCTCTGACTGATAAAGAAAGAGGAGGCCGCACCGTTAACCAGAACAGCAAAACTGATATTTGTGATGCACCCCATAATCCAGCTAACAAAAGAATAGTTGAAGCCGAGATGTGTAAGTAACATCCGCAAGTAGAGCCAGCTGATCCGGTCGTATGCTTTAGATAAATCTATTTTGAGCACAGCACCCTTCTTTTTCTTCATCCTGATACTATGAATAACCTCCTGGGCAACCCCAATGGCTTCATGAATTTGTCTTCCATCCAGGAATCCAAATTGTTCCATCGATATGTTTTGAGATAGAATTGGAGCTAATCTGAGGGCAATAACCTTAGCAATAATCTTGTATATGCAGTTACACAGGGATATTGGCCTGAAATCTTCGAAGCTTTCCGGGTCATCCTTCTTTGGAATCAGAGCTATAAAAGTTGAGTTGAAAGGTCTATAGACAGTCCCTTTCTGTCTCGACTCTTCAACTACTTCAGTTATTTCAGATCCCAATTGATCAAAAAAATGTAGGAACAGCTCTATTGTCCAGCCATCTGGGCCTGGGCTCTTGTCCTTGCCCATGAGCTTCATAGCTGCTTCAACCTCCTCCTTTGTGACCGGGGAGGACAGTGCTTCTGTTTCATCTTCCTCAATGAACCTAGGAAAGCTTTGTGCCGTTTGGAGGACTTCTGCAATAGTAGCCTCCCCAGGATCTGAGAAAATATTTTGAAAATGTCTTTTCCCTAACCCAGAAAGCTCTGAGAAGGAATTAACCATCCTTCCTTCTTCGTTTTTAAGGCGCCATATGGTATTTGCAGCTTTCCTACCTTTAGCAAAGTTATGGAAAAACTTAGTATTCTCATCCCCCGATTTAATCCAGACTGCCCTACTTTTTATCCTCCATTCTTCTTCCTTATCCAGTAGGATTTTATTTTGTAGTTTCTCCAAATGTAGGATTCTGTCTTTGGATGACTGGGAGGAGTAACCATCAACCTCCACACTTTCCAACTGCTTCAATTCCTCCCTAATATTTCCCAGCTCCTCATTTTGCTTCAGCTTTCTTTCCTTTGCCCAGGAGATTGTGGCTTTCTTCAGATTTTTAAGATTCTCCATGAACAGAAAGCTCCTTTCCTCAACAGAGTTAGGGACAGGGTGGCTCCATGTATTATTGAACAGATTGCAGAAAGATAGATCATGAAGCCAAGCAGGATTGAACTTGAAAGGGGCGGGAGGCTTGGGAGGAGGGAGAAAAAGGTCTAAAAAACAGGGAAATGGTCCGAGTTTCCTCTTTCCTCAACCCACTGTTTGATCATAGGAATTTTTGTTAACAGAGGCTCAGCTAGCAGAAAACGGTCAAGTCTTTTAGCAATTCGATCCTCACCCATTCTTCGATTTCTCCAGGACGGCTTTAATTTGATCGGAGAAGGATCAGTGAAATTGTTATCCGAAATGAGGTTAAGGAAGAAATCTGATAGAGGGTCTTCTCTGGCAGAAGGCCCCCAAGCTTTAGCTCTGCCAATGGAAAAATTTAAGTCACCACCCAGCAGCAATAAAGGGGCCTTCATCATCGAATTCATCATCAAATTTTCCCAAAAAGATTCCCTGTCCTGACAGGGCCCGTAGACATTTACCAGGGTAATAGGGAAAGGGAAATCTGGGGAAAGAACCTCCATTCCCATCACAGTTTTCATAGCCCATTGGTTTATAATTTTAATCCGACCCTCTTTAATTCCAATGGCAATGCCCCCCGAATGCCCCGACGAGTCAACCGCTGTAAAGATCCATTCTGGTAAAAGAGATTTTAGCAGGGCCTCCACCTCTACGGCCTTACCCAACGTTTCTTGCAGGAAGATTATATCTAAATTAGAATTGTTAATCCACTCTTTTAATGCCAGTTTTTTTTGTTTGCTAGCCAAACCTCGACAATTCCAGGATGTCAAGATCATTTTATAACATTTTCAGGGGGATGGGCTGCTCTAAGAACCCCCGGGATGGAGTATTGTTTGCCATCAGCGACGTCTAGCTTGGCTTTAATCTTTGCTTTTGACATATCCGACTTTCTGCCTCGCTTATTTTTGAGACAATTTTGTTCAGAGTTTTGACCCAATCCACCTACAGCCCCAGAATCGTTTGATTTCCCACCCAAAGATCTCAGGTTATAGGGACAGGGAGATCTGGCAGCCGAAAGGGAGAGGGGGGGCCAAAAGTCTTCACGGTTAATATCCAAGGCTGGTAAAGCATCAGCAAGAATGTCTATGGAAGAGGATATATGTTTATTTACCACAGATTCATCAGCATTTTTTTCTTGTACATTATCAGTTTGAAGCATTTCAGATTTATGTTCAATGGTTTCATAAACTTTATAATCATGTACATTACAGGTTTTAGTTGTAACATGCGGGGAAACAGGAATATGCTCAGGCAGAAGTTGTGAAGAAAGAAAGTGCCTTGACATACCCTTTTCTACATCTTCGCATTGTACTTGTGTTTCCGGGACTGTCTTGGCATGCTCCTCCACGATCACCGAAACTTTGACAGATTCCTCCACATGCTCTGTCGATAGGTTTGCCATTCCCGGATTTCCCTCTTGGATCGGAACAGGTGCATCCACTGGTGCTTTATCAAGTTCCTCGGCCTCCAAATCCGCTACTTCGTGCATCTCTGGGATTTCGTTCTCCATAGATTGCTGATCAGAGTCCTGTACATTTCCCCTATTCGCTGTGGCCCGCCGAAGGTGTCGCCTCCTTTGCTTCAGTGAGCAATTTTTCGCCAAATGTCCATGCTCATGACAGAGATGGCATCAGAACGGTAGATTTTCATAATCTAATACCTGCTCAAAAAAGTAATCCTTATACTGGAGATTAATTGTTTTTGCTAATCCTTGGCTTGGATTAAGGGTGGCCAATATACGTGCCAGAGTTCGATTTTTTGTGTGCAAAAAGGTCATATCTGCCTCCAGATATATCCCCAACCTGTTACCAATGGTTTTGAAAACTTCTTCAGTCCAGAGAAAAGAAGGCAAACCCGGAACACGAATCCACACAGGGAACTCGTTGGCTCTCTCCTTGAAGGCATCGAACATGGGAGTCCATTTCTTTAGCAGGATGGGAATGTTCCTAATATGCCAATTGTGCTGGAGGACCCATTCTGCCGAGTCTTTTTCTACAAAACTGAGCTTAAACCAGCCCTTCCCTAGAACTTGAGCTTCAAACTGAAGCGGTCTATCCGTCACAAAACATGAATCTCCCCACTCTTGTAAAAACTCAGAGGAGTATTTCTTACCTCGGGCTCTTCCTACCAAAGTGCATTCTGTAGCAGCTAATGATTCTTCAATAGATACCTCCATTCCAAGGACCAGATTGCCCTCTATCGCCTGAGATCCAATGGGTCTTTGATGCTTCCTCTTCGCCCCTTTTAATCCTGATTCTTTTACCTGGGAACCATACCCCTTACGCCTATCGATCCTTTCTGGGTTTGTCTGCGGAAGGCCCCCACTGGTTACTGTCTCCGGCTGAGGCGGATTCTGTTTAGTCAAAAATACTTCCACATTCCCAAGAGGAGTCAGGCCCTTAGCCGGCCCATCAGAAACTGTCCGCTCCTCAACAGTTTGATCTCCAGGGCCCTGAGCAAACAGGCCTTCCAGAGAGTGGGATATCCTTAGCAACGGGGCTCGTGAAAGCGGGTTAAGCCCCTCAAAAGCCCCTAAAGGGCGGATACTTGCATTGGGCCCTAAAATTTGACGTTCTTCAAAGCCATTATTCAGCTGAAGACGCGGTAATAATATTTTTTTCCCTTTCGGGTCCAAGTGTAATCCATCTTCTACAACTCCACTATGACTCGGAACGCCGTCACTCTGCTTAACACCGGCTTCTATGTCTGATTTAAACTCCGCATTTCCCGCCACCTTGTCCACTAAAGGAAACAGAGGGGTATCATTTAGATTTATTTTCCCGTGTTTTGTCAGGTCGAAAGCGCCAAAATAATGCTCCATAGCCTGAGCGCTAGTCTCTTTCCCCCACATGGTCAAAATGTCTTCTAATGCTGGGTCCAGATCGACGATTTCTGCCGGGTTAACCATGGTCATCAAGGAGCAGGTGCTATTTCATTGGCGAAAACCTTCACGGTTCTTCTTGGGAGAAAATGACACAAGTGCTGTTGTTCAGTCTGTAATAAAACAAAAAAAGAAATGGTTCCCAGAAAAATGTCAACAGTCCTAAACCGTCGCCGGGAATAAACTCCAGTTAACAGTTAAACGAGGTCCCGCGCCGGCAGCTGTTCTGCATCCCTCTGACCTTACTGATTAACCGGGGCCCTTGCGAGTTTCCAAACGGTTTCCGGGATTCGAAACCCTAGACGCCTCCATGGCTCTGCTCTCCAAGTTTCTACCTTTCGGCTTATGTAATGCTCCGGCCACATTCCAAAGGGCTATCCTCAGCATTTTTGCAGACTTAATAAATGAAGGACTTGAAGTATATATGGATGAATTTACACCATATGGAGATGATTTTGATCTAGCACTGCACACACTGGAAAATGTCCTACAACACTGCATTGCTACCAGACTTTGTTTAAGCCATGAAAAATGCTATATGATGATGACTGAAGGACTTATTCTAGGACACTATATTTCAGCAGCTGGCATTCAGGTAGACCCAGCCAAAATCCAAATAATTTTGCTTATTCCTACTCCTACCACTCAAATGGAGGTACGCAATTCTCTTGGATTTTCTGGTTATTATAGGAGGTTTATAGAACATTTTTCACATATTGTTGCACCTCTGTATGCACTAACCGGGAATGTTTAATTTCTTTGGACAAAAAAATGTGAACGTGATTTCCAGGATCTAAAGAAGCTTGTGTCCACAGCCCCAGTTCTTCAAGGACAAAATTGGGAATTTCCATTTCAGATATCATCAGATGCCTCAGATACAGCCATTGGAGCAGTGCTTGGGAAGGAAGAGGATAAAAAACCATATGCAATTTATTATATTAGCAAAAATTTATTCCCTGCTGAATTGAATTACACTGTTACTGAAAGAGAATTTCTAGCTATGATACATGCTATCAATAAGTTCAGACATTACATTACTGGATATCCTGTTATCTTGTTTACAGATCATTCTGACCTAAGATATTTAGCAAACAAGCCTATCACAAATGGCAGAATAACTAGATGGTTGATTTTATTGCAGGAATTTGACATTACAATCAAGGATCAACCTGGAAAAGAAAATCCTGTAGCCGATTTTCTTTCACGAATGCCAAAGCCAATCGATGCAGCAATAGTTGAAGACCAATTTCCAGATGAACATTTGTTTGTTGTTGCTGTTAAAACACCCTGGTATGCTGATGTTGCCAATTTCCTAGCAGTAGGTAAATTACCGAAACATCTAACCCCCAATGAGTGGAAACAGATTGTTTAGTGGAGTGCTCGGTTTTCTTGGATTAGGGGCTACCTGTTTCACACAGGGGCAGATATGCATATCAGGAGATGCGTTCGAGAGGATGAAATCTTTGAGATTTTAAAATCCTACCATGACGAACCATGTGGCAGACATTTCATCGATCGCAGAACTGGACATAAGGTGTTGCAAACAGGGTATTATTGCCCCACAATTTTTAAAGATGCAAAAAAATTCGTCCAAGCCTGTGACAGTTGCCAGAGAGAAGGATGCCCTGGTTAGTCCGATGAAATGACCCTGAACCCACAGCTAGTCATTGAACCATTCAAACGATGGGCCCTTGATTTCGTTGGACCAATTAACCCATCCTCGAACCAGAAAACATATATTTTGGTGGCAACAAAATATGTCACCAAATGGGTTGAAGCAGAGGCATTGCTGAGAGCTACAGAGGATTCTGTCATACAGTTCTTAGTCCACATATTTGTGTTCTACGGCCTTCCAAGAGATATAATTATGGATGGTGGACCACAGTTTGCTTGGAACAAAATAACAGCAGCATTCAAAAACTATAATATCCAGCATAAAATCACTACTCCATACCACCCACAGGCAAATGGTTAGGTAGAAAGCAGCAATAAAATAATAGAAGCAATCCTAACAAAAACCATTGCATCACATAGACGTGATTGGGTTGCCAGACTACCAGAAGCATTGTGGGCTTACAGAACAACATGGAGAAGCACCACCGGCTACTCACCTTATCAATTAGTGTTTGGAAAACAACCCATCTTCCCCATAGAATTCGAAATCCAAACATTGCGAACAACACAGGAAGTTGGCTTAGATCTAACCGAGGAACAGATTAATCGATTACAGCAGATCAATGAGCTGGATGAAATTAGGCTCTCTACACTTCAAAATACTACACTGATTCAACAACAGCAAGCTAAATGGCATGATGCTCTCATTAAAAATAAAGTCTTCCACGAAGGAGACTGTGCACTTCTGTACGATTCCAGGTTTCAGGACTTTCCCGGGAAACTTCAAACTCCCTAGCTCGGGCCATACAAAACTCACTATTGACGGTTCTGGATATGCCTTTTAGGCAAACGGTCACCGAGATCGACTTTATCACAAACCACTTACTCGGGATTCCTTCTGCCAGCAACTACATGAAGACTCTGATATGAAAATTTTGGGGGAGGGAGAGAAATCTTCCTCACCTGTGATTCATTAAGTGATTCATCTCTTTTTATACTTTGTACATAATCTCTTTGTTTTGTTAAATCATTTTTGTACATATTTTTTAGCACTTTGATATTACTTTTCGAAGCAGCAGCAGTTTTGTTATTTTTGTTGTTCCTTTTCCTAAAGGACAGAATTTTTGTTCTGTTATTCCTTTTCTAAAGGGACAACACCTTTTGAATTAGTCGTTCATTTTGTTGTTCTTTTTATCCCGTGTTTCTACTGTTCCTTTTCCAAAGGAACGACACTTTTCTTTTTTTTGTTGTTCCTTTTTCAAAGGAATGGCATTTTGGTTGTTTGTTGTTTCTTTTTCAAAGGAACGACATTTTTTTTATTTTCTGCTATTCCTTTTCCAAAGGAACGACATTTGTGATGTTTGGCTGTTCCTTTTCCAAAGGAATGACACTGGTGTTTTCTACTGTTCCGCTTCCAAAGGAACATCATTTTTTATTTTTGTTGTTCCTTTTCCAAAGGAACGACATTGGCGATTTTTGTTGTTCCTTTTTCAAAGGAACGACATTGGCGTGTTTGTTGTTCCTTTTCCAAATGAACATCATTTTTTGGTTTTTGCTGTTCCCCTTCCAAAGGGAATAGCACTTTCGGGTTTTTGCTGTTCATTTTCCAAAGGAATGGCATTAGTGTTTTTTGTTGTTCCTTTTTCAAAGGAACAACATTTTTTATTTTTGTTGTTCCTTTTTCAAAGGAATAGCACTTTCGGTTCTTGTTGTTCCTTTTCCAAAGGAACAACACTTGCATTTTTATGTTGTTCCTTCTTCAAAAGGAACACCACTTGTATTCTTTTGCTCTTCCTTTTTGCAATAACAACATCCTCGTATTCCTTGTTGCTTTCCTTGCTATTCTAATTTAAGGATACCTATTGTTCCTACTATTTCAAGCCGTTTGGAACACAACTATCCACTTATGCAATGGATACAAAATCACAACATACTAAAATCAGTAAATTATAAAATTGCTATTTTTATAGGAAATTGCTCTGAATTGGTAAGAGGATAGAGGGAAGGACACACTTACCCATTATCTTTGTTGTCATTATTCCATTAATTCTGATCTGATTGGTTATCTTTATCATGTTGGTTCCTTTTAAATTTTCACAAATTTCTTTGATTATTATGTAGGAATAAGAAGAAAGGGTTTATACGTTCCTATTGAGATGTTAAGACTTCTTCCACCATTCCTACTCTTAAGGAGTGTTGAACCACCCTTTGTGTATAAATGGGAAAGTGCTTTATGAAAGAGAAAGGAAAAACGAAGCGAAAAATGATGTTTTAATGAATTGTTTATATAAGTTGTCAAATGCAGGATAGGGGGTCTCGTTAAGAGTCAGCCTACCATGATCATGGGGAAGAAAGTGAAGTGGCATTCCCACTATCGCTACCACACCAGGGATATGGTCCAAAGGTACATCAGAATAAAGAGCTCATGGAATAGGAGGTCTCATCACGAGCCAGCCTGCCCACCGTTCACTCATTCCTCGTGAATGGCATTATGACTAACTGGTCACCAAGTCAGTATAATGGCCTACATTTTTACATCACATAATATTTCCTAAGCCTACACAAAGGATCATGGTTCCATGGGTGAAACAAACAAATCTGCCAAGGTTATGGACACCTGTCGGTAGCAGAGCTCTGTTAATGGTGTTGAAGTCACATTACTTACACCAATAGGTAATTATTAACACCCTTCTATTTCTTATACCTTAGTAATAAATCACATAAGAAGTATGTATATTATTTCTCGAACCATAAAACGCATGTAAATCTATTATCACCAATAATGACAGAAAAGTTGACAATAACCACATGAGACTCTATGTGCACGACAATTGTCCTATCCTCCCAGCCTCACATCAATCACAACAATCTCTTAGTTTTTAAGCAATCCGAGTATGCACCTCGATTTCGGTAACCTGCTACTTTTGTAAACATGGCATGTTGTTATACGTTGTTCCTTTATGACTCTGATCCAGGGCAGATCGGCACACCGCTCCTATATTTGACGGCCGAGGATGGCCTATCAAATTGTGGGGGGGGAGGTTAACCTCATCATTCTCTGGATTACGTGTCAAACCACTGCTCGGGAAATTGCGTACTGGGGAATAGTACGGATCAACGGTATACCATTTTTTACTTTTGCATGGCTTGCTGTTCCTAAGCCATTTCCATAGTAAACAGTCTGTTGTTCCTTCTCAGGAAATTGAGGAAATTAAGAGATTACGGAAAGAACAGCAAAGACTACTGAATGTAATAGTTCAACTTTGATAACAGATCGGGATTTTGAAAACAAGAAAAAGGGTAAAAAGGACTTCGCGCGGGGGAGACATGCAACCATTATAGCAAAACCTCTCAAGAAAAAGGTTCGGAGGACCCGAGTCCATCCTGTTTTTCAAAACCCTGTCAAAAAGTGATCTATTGTTCCAAACCTTGTTGAAGAATAGCATTTGACTGTTACCCATGTTGAAGTACAAACAGATAATGTATTGGCCTGTGACAAAAAAGTACAGACAGAGGCATAGTTCCCTGAAGGAATACGAGCCACGAAAAACGTAATAAGAAGATTCAGGTGAACCTCTTGCTCACCACCACCATGTGGGATAGTGATCCGGGGATGGTAACCCTACGAGAGGGTTTGATGCAAGCTCAGCAAGCAGCAAAAAAACTCATAGAACAAACGGTTCCTCGAGAAAGGTATGAAGAAATATAGCAACAACTAAGGAGCGTCAATTTATCTGAAAGCCAAGCCTTTGAAGGGTGGCGAAAGGAGGCAGAAAAACTCGTGAAGGTAACTCATAGGTTAGATATAGTTATCAAGCAGATGGATACCTTATGCTCTTTGTACAATGATGTCCTAGCATGTAGAGCCCCTGCTAAGAATTATGCCTTGTTTTTAATGGAATGATATTTGCAATTGAAAATAAAGGCTATTAAAGTAGGCGCCCCTATACAAATTAATACCATCGACGATTTGATAAACTGTTGTAAGCACTATGGGGTAAAAGTTCAAAGATTATTGTGTGAATTCTATCTGCATAACCTTGTGTTAGACCAAGAGACTGAGTAGAACCCCAGCCCTTTTGTTGGGGATATCCAATTGTAGGCATTTATTTCATTTTGGGTTAATCAAATTAAATGGATTAAAGCCTATAATGCTTTCCAAAGACAATAAAACGGATTAGACTTGTGGGTAAGAGTTGAGCCTAGGAATCCAGTGCAGTTGTGGAGGGAACATAGGAACCTCATAGGGACTCCAGGCATAATTGAAGCAATAGGACCCATTCATGCAGCAATCAATTGGCAGGGAATATAATACTTTTTTTACTATTAAATACCTTTCCATTGATGCAGTTAAATTTCAATATCAGATCTCTAATCCGAATATCCAACTCAAGGAACCATTTAATTATGAAAATTTTAAGTTAGCCGCCAACTGCTTGCACCTCTATGGAAAATTCATTTTTAGGGCAGGGCCATCTTGGTTAGGATATAGGTTCCGGAGTCCAATTATTTTGCACCCTGTACCTGGATACCAAGCCCTGTATGAGATGCCTGAGGGTCAGATGGCCATTTTTTTGAACACCTAGTTATGCATAATGGTTGTAGACCTCCACACGAGATCCCATCTCCAGCCTACTCTCTCACTGCCTTACATGTCAACTACAATGTTTTCATGACGACATGAAAAAGGGTAAGCAGGGGGGTGTGTGGAGTACTAAAGAAGGTATGTTTTTGGTGATTATTTCAGCATCTTTTCATTAAAACTTACAAACCTTTTGCATCATGAACTAGGTACATAATAAGGAATTGTGACAAAATCTGTAAGATTAATGTGCAAAACAAAAACCCTAACAATTGTCATTTTCTTATACAAGAAGAAGGAAAAATGAAAGATTGTCGTTCCAAAGGAAAGGACAAGGCCAGGTTAACTGTTGTCCCTTTGACAGGGAACCACATGCAAACAAGGCAAACCAAATTAAAGCGTATCTGCCAAGGAAAGGAAATGGAGATATCGGCTCGGCGCAATAAAGCAAAGAGATAACTAAAAGCCAATGGTTCAGCGAATCCCTCGGGATCCTTTGATCTTGAGGGATCGCTGCTTTAACTATTTTTGCACCTAGACATCTCCGCCTTCACCATTATAAAAAGGGGCAGCACTGTTAGCTCGGGGATAGTCTGCTATGTTTTATGTAATTTCTCTTAAAGTTGAGACTTTTATCATCAACTCTCATTGAGAAGTGATCCACTATAATTCTGTATGATGCATTAATACAAACTTGCTTGCTATTTCATCTCTGATCCTGGAATAACTTCAAGCGGTGTACTCTTGGAGGCTAAGGGCCCGGCCCTGGAGGAACACTTTCTCCTATACTATTACCTTTGGTTTATGTGTGGTTTTCTCATCATCTTTATTCGGTAATCTAATATGTTATGTTATTTTACTTCACAGCTCTATTACGTTTGATCCGTTAAGTATCATTTCCTGAGACAGAGACATCATAACTCTGCAATGCATTGTTGTTTCTTTAAGTACTGATATAACTGGCTTTTACAGGATACCATTGTTGTTCAATTATAGAATGTCTGTGTTGTAACACTTAATCATTGGTATTACTGAATTCATCTTATAGATTATATTTCCTTGCGATTGTTGAATCTATGAACGTTGTTGTTCCATTATAAAATACATTCGTATTGTTTATAACTAAGACTGATGATTGGATTACCAAGATCAAATTACTATTGAGGTGTTTCGTGTGTTAAGTTACTGTTTGACTTTCTAGTGTTGTCCCATATTCCATCATTAGTCAATGTTGTTCTATTTCTATGTGTTGTTCGATTCATCCTTAAAGATAGAGGATTGCCATTTGATTTCTGTAGGACACGATTGTTGCGTTTGATCTTGTAGACTAAGGTGTTGTTGCTTATCAAACTTAATTGTTGTTACAGTTTCCTAGTTGCTATTCTATTTCTTATTCGATGTTCCATTTCCTATCATTTGCGTTATTGTTGCTTTGGTGTGAAGAATGCTCTGAGACTGTAGTGGGCAGTGACATTTGTTGTCTAGCTCCTAGATCGAGGACCTATTCCCTGGTTTCCTTTGGTCCTATCAGTTTACAAAGGGATAAGTTATTGTTACTAAACCCTTGACTAATAAAATGCTCAGTTTTCTGAATGTGTGATTTAGTCTCTAAAAATAGTTTGTTATAACCAAGTTCCCATTCATTCTTGTATTTTTGAAGCACTATAAAACTAGCATTACTCTGGCAAATGATAGCTTCAGACTGAGACACTCTTTGAAATAACAAAACATTCCTGGATTGACAAATTAATGTGAGGTAATTAGAGGTGAAAGAGACCCTTCTTACGACTCGACATCTGATACCTCCCTTTCAAATGCATCCAAAAATATATCTACCTCATTCATACCATCATAAATAGGCATATTTCTTACCTCTGATGACACACAGAACAACAACTAGGTCATCATGTTGCAATTCAGCATAGTTACTTCATGTAGCTGATTTTGCCATCATTCTATTTCTTCGTTGGAGTTCAAAGTGTAGGAACTCCTGCGTCCCCATGTAATCCATCCATCCACGGTGGGATTCACCCAATATTTGTCTCACACTGTTATCTTACAAATACAGTCCATGTTTCCATCACTCTCATAATCACGGACAGGTTCAATATAGCACGATCCTTTAGCAGGATCGAGGGGTACTATTACGCATAGCGATTTCTCCTCAAAGATCATCTTTCGCTTCTTCAAATTGATTACCTCATTCATATCAGTAGCCCAGTCAATTCCCAAGAGTGCAGGGTATGGATTACTATCATCCATTATCTTTATTACTTCAAAACCGTCCAACGCGCTCACTCCTTCAATATCCACGGTCACCCCCTGCAGCCGCCCCATGGGGATGATTTTTTGTTGATTCACCATCCTTAGCGGAATCAAATACCATTGAAGCGTAGGTCTCCCCATTCCCTCCCAAGTCTTCTTTGCTAAGAAATTCACATCTGAACCCAGGTCCAAAATGACGTGACCCATTTCATACTCTCCTATCTGCACGGTAAGTCTCATCTCCTGTCCCATCCTTGTTTTATGCTTGCCAATCTTTTGTACTACACGTGGCTCACCTGGCATGGTTCCATCGCATCTATTGATGAGTTCTTGTAACCCTTTCATAGCCTTACTGTTGCGCATTAGCTTCATACAGGTTTCCAAGAAAATTGTGAGCATAGAGGGGTCCATCTTTGGCTCAAGCTTATCCTTGCATCCTGAGGTGGAGGCCTCAACGAAGCTCTTCTTATCTTCCATGAAGGTTTCAGGAGCACACTCCAAATTGAACTTAGCCTCTTTTGACAGGGCTTTACAAACCCATCTACTATCTTCTAGCTATTTCCCCTTGTCATCTCTCATCGCGATTCCACTCCTGAGAACTATATTTATGTTTAGATCTTCCTCACGCAACTCATACCTCATCATCTGCAGGTTCTGAGTCAGTGGAGGTGGTAGCGCCCCTTTGTTACATATACTAGCTATCAGTGTAGGACAATCTTTTGTTTCATGATCAAACAATATGCAATACTTGCACGATGGACATGTTGGTTTAGTGCAATCATGGGCATAGTGTCCTAGTCCTCTACAATTGTAGCAAATCAACTATCCTCAACCTCTACCAGGTCCTCCTCTACCTCAGCCTCATCCACGCCATCCTTGCACTCTGGTCAAGGGGCTGCATTTTGGCCTAAACCCTATAGGCGGGAATTCTATCCATCATTAATTAATAGCTCCTGCAAGTATGCTCATCATGTCCTACCGACCTACAAAAGTTGCAGAACAGCTGTTGCAGTGCTTGTACATACTTCCGTACCAAGTGACAGTTATCTGTGGCATGTTTTCCAGCTACTTGATAGATAACACACCATAATGCAAGCCCCACACTATGTCTTTCTCAAGCTTCTGGCCTCAGAGGCATCGGTCCTCCTCCTGCAATGTAATTTGCAAAGACTGGGAAATGGTCTTCATCATGACCCTGACTCTCGCATTTTAAGCACCATACCTCCTCGCATACCTTTGGTCGAACCATCCTGTCCTGCTTCAGAATTTTCATCTCAAGGAACTGATTCTTCAACTGCACATGCATCTGTTGAACTCCTAGATTAGGATCTTGCATCGGAGCCTCATGTAGTCTCATGGCCATCTCCAAGGCCTCTTCCTAGGTTGTTATATTCTGTTGTGACAACACACTCCTTAAGTGTGGTAGTAGCGAAGCCACAAACCAATCACGATGTTGTCCATATGTCAAATTCATGTTGGCTTCATGGATGGTACATGTTAGCCTCTAATCTAGTTCCTAAGGCATCTCGCCTAGTTGCATTGTGATCTCTTTGAATCCCACAATCAACTAGGCCTCAGATTTAAGCCTACTAAATTCCCTATTTAGTGTTGCCTGGATGTCTGCTACTCTAGCATTCAGGTTATTGTTAGAGTACTTAATATACCAGTTTAGCGCGTGATATTTCAGAGCACTAACTAGTGTCTCCTTATTTATATGATCATCTGTAACACCTTGAGTTTCCCATACAACCCTCACGATGAAGTAGAATTGGTCCAGGTCCTCATTTCCCAATTCTTTGAACAAAGGAAACTTCACTGTATTTTCCATACTAAACCGTAGTGGAGGTGGAGGTGGTATGGATGAAGTTGGAGGTGATGGTGGTGAAGTCAGAGGTGGTGTTGGTGGAGGTGGTATTTGTGGGAATCCTTGTCTTATTAACTGAATAGCACTTCGCGGAGAAACCTTCTCTATCCCTTCTTCGTCACTTTGCAGAGGTGAAATGAAGGGGCTATACTCTGGACCCTTTTCTCCTTTCTTCCTGTAAGTTTTTCTGCTTCGTGTAGTCCTAAACATCAAGGTAGCTGCATAACCTATTTTTCACACAACAGAATTTAATCCAAGTATTCAAAGATTTTACATACTTATCTTGTGGTCCTTTGAAAAAGCATCGCTCCGCCTCACTATAACTGACTGAGTTGTCGACCACAAATTTAGTCACAAATCCTCCTATGACGTGATCAAGCCAATGATTGACAGCGTGGGCGATCTTATTCTCTGATGCTTCAACCTTCTGTTGTGGCCAACAACACCCCCCCTTGTTCATTTGGAGTGTTGATCAAAATACTAAATGAATGGGGACCATTAGTTTATTTTTTGAGAAAAATCAAGTTTTTCTTTCTTCAAAATAAGGTTACCATCGTAATCTTACAAAGGTCTTTCGAATATTTTTTAACCTAAGTTTACGATAAGGTAAAGGTCTTTAAAAATTGCGTTGCAAAAAAGATAGGAATGCCTTCATTCCCCTATAATATTGGTATGCGCAAGACCCCCGTGTTAAGCATAACATCGCATCGCAATGAAGTAATGCTCATAAGGAAAAACTTCAATATCTATCGATCTACGATAACACCGATCGCAAGATCGCATATCGCAGAAATAAACTGGCAATATTTGGCAAACATTAAACTTTTGCGACCTGTGATGTTGCGATTGGTGCAATCTGCAATCTTGCGATTTGTGATGGCATGATCTTCGATGCTATGTAAGCAAATCATGAATCACTTAATCACGAATCCTTCGGGCGTGCCATTCAAAGAAAAGCCACTTACCATAATCTGACCCAAGATCATGCGCTTCTAATGATAGTAAATGGATTAGTTGTCAGTTATTAAATGAAATGAAGATGCGTGCTTTTGTACAAAATCACTTCACGTAAAGTGGCATATTTGATATATCTGTTGCATTTAAAACTCTCCCATCACCTTTCTTAATCAGTCATTTCCACTTTGCTCGTAATCTGCAGGAACGAAGAGCTAAGACGATTCAAAGTCGAATGCAGGAGCAAATGGGAAAGAAACATAAATCTCAAGGCTCCGAAATGAAGGAAAAGACGAAGGAGATGGCGTCGTTGTATACAGACACTACCTGCAATAGGAACGTAGGAATTTCGACATGGGAAGGCATGTATGGGCTACTGGAGGAAGAAAATCCTAGAGTAATGAAGGTCGATACTACCGCGGGCTCACAAAACTCTTCCGAGGCATCCTTAGAGAAGCTGGCATGTTCATTTCTTCACCAAATAGCAGCTAGACCCAAAATTTTACCGTATACAGATATGATCAAGTGGATACTTGAAAATGCAGAGTTACACGACAGACAATTCAAGGTTCAAGGACATGGGCTCATAGGATCATTCGCCGCGCAAGACTTAAAGCTTATGTATCATCTTCCTGAACCTCAGACGACCTATAATGCACAATTTGTCAAGAAATTTGCAGCAGAGAACCCAAACCTGGCAGAGACCACTAAAAATTAGACCAGAAAAGAGGAGCCGCTCAAAAAGGACAAAAATGGTATGTATAGCACTGGTTCCCTCACCTCTCCGTATTGTTTTGCTACGGCCATGCTTTGTAGACTATTTGGGATGCCGGACATCCATAAATTTTCGTCTGAATGGCTACCACTTATTGACGCTACCACCAACGCCGATATCGTGGATTGGGCCAAGATATTCTCTGATAATCTATACACAGCTGTTATGAATTACCGGTCTAAAAGTTCCTTGTCTCAAAGGGTCTATCCTCCTTTTTATCTGTCTACGTATATTATGGATTCTATTTGCTATGTGTCTAAATTCCACACTATGGGTTGGAAATGGACTACCCAGGACCCGTCACCTATTCATGTTTATCATAAAGTGTTATGGGATTCCCAGTTCACCCCACACTTCTATCAGATTTGTCACGAGCTTATCTTACCCCTGCATAGAATGATGTGTGATGAAGATGAAAAGAAAAGAGCAAGTGCACCCACAATAAATGAGGGTCATAAGGAATTGCTCTTTAACAAATGGGACGATCAAATCCGGCAGGCAGAACAAGCAGCGGAGACAGCGGCCATGCAGGCAAACATTCTTATCAACTGTGTAAATGAAAATTTACATAGGACCAACTTAATCGCAGAAACCACCCTGGGGTACCTACCAAATAAATCACGACTGGAGATAGAATGGAAGCAGAAGGCGCATGAAAAGGGAAAAGCGATCCAGACATTGAACAGGTTAAATTGGGAGTGTTACTGGGCATACTTAGTCAAGCCACACAATCAATGGATGACTGTAAAATGCATCATAAACTCAGCCGAGAAAGTAGTGCCAGCTCTCATAGATTCTATTTTCGTAGCCCAGCTCAACGCAGAAGTCGGCCAACCGACTCTTCTCAAGTCCATGATGAACACTTGTAGTTTTAAGGACCAAGTTCAGAAGTAGCCTTATTTTTAGAAGTTTGTTTTTTCTTTTTATTAGATTAGAAAAGGGACGGTCATTTGAAAACCGTATCCTAAATTTTGTAAAGACACTATTATTAGAATTAGGAAGTAGTATTTTAACCCTTCTCATGCATTTAGAGAAGGGTCCAGAGATTTGTCAAAAACTTTTCCTCAGAACATGCACTTCTGCACCCTCAGAGGAGGTTTTGATGAATGGATGGATTGAGATTTATTTTTATTTACATTTGATGTCTGCTACTGATGTTGCACTTTTGTACTCTTAGTAGATGTTAGAAAAAGTAGAGATAGATCGTTTTTGCATGAATTTTGTGAGTAGGATTAGTCATAAATGGTACTTTTATCTCTTGGCAATTTCTGCTTATATTCTTTAAGTGATTTACAGTTTTCAATTGTTTATATGTTATTGCATGAATGTATGGGTTACCATTTGGCACTTCTGTATGGTGGAGTCATTTGTTTATGTCTGACATATGAATAGCTTATTATGCGATATGTTGTTCACAACTGTTTTGCCTAACTTCTTATGCAAAGTGGTTTATCTCAATTGATTTCTATTCTTATGATAGTTGAATGATCTTTATTACCAGTTATTGTTTGAAATCTCTTTAGATCGCATAATAGAAGATATATATCCTGGGTTAGCGTAGATTAGATGTGCTGTTTCTCATTAGATTACAATAGCATAGAGTTAGTTTAAGAATCTGAATTAAATTAGCTTTAAAGTACTCTTAGATCAACATTATTCAACTCTACACACACACACACCCTCAGATCGGGAAACTGGTCCCGTTATCCCCAGTCGGACCCACTATACCAAACGGATAAGGAGCTTACAACCAAGGTCCGGACCAGGTGGGTATCCCCCTTGTTGTTGACCCGATTTTCCGGGCTTCAACATATTTTGCGCTAGAAGGAGGGCCTGAACATAGTGTTTGTTGGAATGATTTTTAATTGTAACATTTGAATCTGGATGGCTACTCACAAACTTCCCATTTGGAGTTGCATCCATGTTCCTACCTCTTCCAACACTCCACCTGAAGTGGTAAGACTCTTGTCTCAAGTAAAATTCAATGGTAAGAATAATTCTTCTGCTTTTAATCATTCTCTTCAATTTATTCAAAGAGTTTCAAGTTATGATGTTCAAAAAATTGATGAAGGCGTTTTATGCAGAATTTTTACTCTTACATTCACGGCGGAAGCTAGAAAATGGTGCAGAACCCTCCCAGTTGCATCGATTCACAGCTGGGACCAATTCGTCAAAACTTTCATTTTTGAATTTGATTGTTAGGAATATGACTAGGTATATGATGAAATTGATTATCTATGGAAACAAGATGAATCTGTTAGGGATTTTAATATGCAATTTCATCTTAATTGTCTAAAGTACGATCTTGAAAGTGAACTCATAGATGAAGAATCTTTAGATTATGCTGAACACTCCCCCCCTCCTATATCTGATCAAGCAGAAATTAGTTCGAGTTTTGTCTCATTTCTTTCTAATATGAACGAAAATTCCAATTTGAATATACAAATCGATCATAATGAAGAAAGTCCCCAAAGCCTAGGAGTCATCCATACTCTAATACAAGAAGACAAAAGCGAGAATGCTGGAGGAAAGCCTGCCTTGGAACCAAGAGATGACTTTGATACAAGGTCAAATAATATCATTGCAAGTCAACAAATGCAGATGCCAAGGTTAGAACAACAAACTATTTCTCTTTCAAAAAGTATCAGTACACAAAGGTATGATCTAAAGCCCGATGTCTATGTTGAATCTGATGAACGAAGATTTTTCCATGATGATATTCTTAAATGCGTTGTTTCAGAATCACACTTTTCTCTTTATCCTGATGTTTTTAATAATGATAACTTTTCCCCTCTCAATATTAAAGATATCTCAAAAAGCACAAAGGATTATCCAAATGAGTCATCATTAGGTTTTCATATAGCTATAGAACATCCCTTGATTATTTTCAAACAAGAACCACTTGACCTTCCTTGTCTGAAAATATATGACGAAAAAGAAGAATCTAGGGAAACCTGTAAAATCATTTATGATGGTTACTTTGACAACGATGATGTTATTGATTTATCTCAAGTAACCCATCAAAACTCAAACAATGAGAGATATTCTAATTCGGAAATCATACCATTCAATCCTCATTTCAAAGCGAAAGACCAGTCGCCTGATTTTACTATCCAAGACAATATCCCGATCTATGATTCATATCATGAAGAAACCCCCATGCCTGTTCACAATCATAACTTATCTTCTAATTCACAAGACCTGGCCAGTTCTTGTAAACAAAAAAATATTACAAACCAATCCCAGTTGTGCTGTAACACTATTTGTACAGATAATCATTTCTTCCTTTCTCACTTGCACTCATTTTGTACAAAATCGGATTGTGTTTTAAATTTTCAAACTTTTGATAGATTATTCTGGTATGTTGAACACCTTATCAAAAAACATTCAAAAGACGAGCTACCATTTTGGAAAGCTAAACTGTGTCAAGGAAGTCTAGAACTTCCTCTATTACAAGATCATCAATCCATAACATAAATTCATCCTAATTTTTATGATCCAATAGATATCTAGTTGGAAAGAAGTTTTCATGAGAAAGAAATTTCGGACAGAATTCCAACTGAAGTTATACATTCTTATTCCACATCCAACATTAACAGTCCAAGAAAAGTTTCGTTCTTAACACTAATGTTGGAAAGTTACATACGTGTAGGAATAAAAATGAGAAGATGGCTCCACTGGAAATATCATTTCACCTAGTCAAATTTTTGTATATAGTTAGAGTAGGAGTAGGAGTAGTTTAGTTAGGTGATTAGGTTTATTTTTAATAGTTGGTAGGCAAAATAAGAGAGGATATTATCCCTATTTTCTACATAACCCTAGGGAATGTCTACCTCTCATTTCGTTAAATATTTTTCTCCATAATAAAGTTTTCTTTGGTTAACGACATTTGACGTTTACAAAAGACACCTTTTTCTCTATCAAGATTTTGAACTTCTGCTTCTATGAATGGCAATTTTTTTTGGAAACTTGATCTTTATTATCAATATAACTTTAACCCAGATATGATACTAGTTTCAACTCCAAAAAATTTGAAGAAAGCAATCTTAGTGAAGGAATTGTTTTATGTCAGTACAATGAAAGGCATCAATAACAAAATAAGGGGTCCCTGTAGAAACAACTATTTCCAAAGAAGCTCTATTATTGTCGTCCAGAACTTTCTTAAGGAAAGAAAATTGACTTCCTCCCTGCTATAGGAAATCACATCATTCAGGGAAACAATCCAAGAAAACACTATATCTCAAAGAATAAGAGGTCTCATCACGAGGCGGCTTATCATGATCACAGATATTATAACCTGCTGACTTTGCCAATACTGTCCACCAAAACAGGGCAACGACTCAAGATTGTTGCAATCAAAAGACAAGGGGTCTCATCACGAGCCAACTTGTTCAGCAAAAGTGTAAATCAAGTGAATGACTGTGTCATAATTTGGCCACCAAACCAAGATATTGTTCTTTAGAGAATAAAAAGAAAAGAAAAAAAGTGTCAAAATGGGTTTTTCTCTGAAAGGTTGTAAATAACCTTAAGCAGGATAAAGGATCATTACTGGGTAATAGGTAACCCTGTCGAGGCTATGGACACCTACTGGCAGCAGAGGCTCTACCTGCGACAAAGAAGCATATTTTAAAAGAACTGCTATACAGGGAAGGCTTTATTTTGATTTTTATTTCAAGACCAAGTAAGGGTTGATGTAAACGCAAGGACAAACTAAGGATACAAGTAATTAAAATAGAAAGGGTTTGAAACAAAATATCATTGACAGTTTGAAGTATAATATGTTTTATCTTTCTATAATAAAGATTAAGTTTTCTGAGAAATTTTTTTATTTTGAGAAGTTTGAAAAAACGTCAATAGAAGATCAGAGATAACTGGTTCTCCCAAGTGAATTGCCAATTGTTGTAGCCAACAACACCCCCCCTTGTTCATTTGAGTGTTGCCCAAAATACTAAATGAACGGGGACCCTTAGTTAAATTTTAAGAAAAAGCAAGTTTTCCTTTCTTCAAAATAAGGTCACCATCGTAAGCTTAGAAAAGTCTTTCGAATATTTTTTAACCTAAGTTTACGATATTAAGGTAAAGGTCTTTAAAAACTGTGTTGCAAAAAATATAGGAAATGCCTTCATTACCCTATAAATATTGGTATGCGCAAGACCCCCATGTTAAGCATAACATCGCATCGCAATGAAGTAATGCTCATAAGGAAAAACCTCAAAACTTACCGATCTACGATAACACCGATCGCAAGATCGCATATCGCAGAAATAAACTGGCAATATTTGGCAAACATTAAACTTCTACGACCTGCGATGTTGCGATCGCTACGATGGTGCAATCTGCGATCTTGCGATTTGCGATGGCACGATTTGCGATGGCACTTTCATGCAGAAAGAGTTATTTTTGCAGACAAAACTAACCTCCCTAGGAGCCTAAGACTCTCTAGTGACAAACAAGACAATTAAGAGCAATCCTTCTCTAAACATGCATTATCATACAAGAAACCAAGTGTGTTTTCGATCCTACCTCAAATCCAACGCTGTTGTAGTAGTCTAGCTTCGTTGATCCGGATGAGCTCCTCCACTTCGAAACCTGCATACACTAACAATCAAACGATTACATAACACCTGAATATCTCATAAAACAAAAAATATTTAACATATAGACCAAGGAGTATATGAAACAATTCATTAACAACAAATCATTGAGAAGAATGGACTTATTTGTATTAAGGAAACAAAAAAGAAACCATTACAACCTGAGGCTTGGTGTCGTGCAAGTTCCTCCCAGGGTCCAGCAAGAGTTTTCCTCTACTTTGACAAGGTCACCCACTTCCAAATGAAACAAGAAAGGATGGGAATCTCTCCTTACAAGCTTACAATGGAAGTCCTAATTCCAGCAGCATCTACCCTTTGGAATGTTCAGCTTTTAACCTCCCCTCCTCTGGCCCAAGGCCTGTATTTATAGTGTTCTAGAGGAAGTTATTCAAGTCCAACATCAATGGGATACTCCCTCTTTTGGATGGGGTAGCTCCACTCTTGATGGGATAAGTTCCCCTATCATAGGGACGCATGAACCATCTGGAGGCACTCAATACACGTTAAACACTCTTCTAGAAGGCTCTAGAAGTGACCACAAGTAACTTTTTTAAGATGAAACTCGCGCCTTTTGACCTTTACAGGAGTACGCACCCATCCCTTGGCTTACAGAGCGTACAAGTACACAGGTACAATGAGCTTAGGATGCGTACACGCACGCAAGGTAGAGAGAACCTGCGTACCCAGAGATAAACATGTTTTTTAATGACTTTCTCTCTTTTTTGAAGTTTGACATGGAGAGCAGAGGTATAAGGCTTGACAAGAGGAGGATAATATGACTATTGATCGAGCCATATTAACTGCAGATAGTCATGGTGACAAATTTCAGTGTAACAGATTGCCCCCTAAAGTGCGAAGCCTGTAATAGATAAGGGTTTTATATCATCTAGGAAGGGTGAAGTACTTCATCATTTCAAGGATTATCTCGTGGAGAGCCTGGTTAGAACTTGCAATTTTCAACACAAAATACATGTATAAGATTATATCATCGCTGAGGTAGGCATTCCCATACTCAG
>APFE030368967.1:0-17898 GCA_000404065.3 Pinus taeda
ATAACATACGTCAGTGAATCAACTAGTGCACATGACAATTTTTAACTTTTAAAACCCTCTACTTGCTATATTGCAAACTGTAATACAACAATCTTAGGGCTCTCGTACTAGGGATCATGGCCCTTACATACAACCTTGATATAAGGACACAACTAGGGCTTGGTGGCAATAGCTATGACCGCCAATCTACCCTAAGCAAATTACAGTTGACCTACTTGTTGACAACACGCACTATAGCCCTTTCAGTCCACGTACCTTGAACACATATGGCGAGTCCCCTTGCCTCCCAATCTACTGATCACTGAACTTGCATCTTGAACTGCCACTATCAATGATCACAACTTCTTTTGTGTAACTGAACTTTGGCTCACAGATTTTCCCACTAGCAGCCTTCTAGCGCCATTAAGAAGTCCACTCCTTGGGTCTTTTGGATATGCTCTCTTGTCAACCATATGGCTCCTTTCATAAGATGAGCTACGGTTCCATTACAATGCCTCATAACAACCCATTGATTACTTTAATGAACATTGTACCTGAGGTCTTCTAGACTAACCACTTGTCAACCTCCTCGATGCTACAGTTGCCCTTTCATTCTTCAAAGCTCAACTCTTAGGGCTTCCAAAATTATGCATACATAGTCAACACCATGACTAATCTGGGGCTTTCGAGACTGAACTTTCTTCTACAGTTTGTGTACTTAAATTGTCTAGATTTAGGGCTATTGCAAACAAGCCACCAACAATGATAAGATGCATTCTAAAGGGATTCCAAAATTAGCCATACACAGTCAACACCATGACTAATCTAGGGCTTCCAAACCTGCCCTTTCTTTTGCAATTTGTCTCCTTAAATTGCCCAAATCTGGGGCTGCTCCAAACAACCCACCAATAGTGATAAGATGCATTCTATATCCCTGTTCATAGGTCTAATTACAATTGTTGTTCAAACCTTAGAACAGGCCTTAACTTTTCCTTTACTACATCACCCTTCTCGTTCTCCTTTTGTCTCAAACTTCCACCCAGGACAAAGAGTCATCAACCTCCTTTTCTAGGGTCTCAACTCTCTTCATTCATCAAAGATCTGGGTTATTCTTTCACTGAGATTTGGCAGACCATAGGATGGCTCTCTGCATAAGATGAAGCCCTAACTAGTGCATATCAAAATTGTTCTTTAAGCTAAAAACAATTTCCAACAAAAAATAATCACCAACCCATAGTTTGTATAAGCGACATTAGCGTCTGGAAAAACTTGTGAAGAAGATAACAGTTTTCTTGTATGGCAACTCGTTGACCAAAACTATGCGCCAAAGTCCTATTTTATGAGATTCATTTTGTCTGATTTGGTAACTAGCAAGGCTAGCAAGGTGTAGGAGAGCTATATTGCCCACAAACATAAGAAGACCAATGTTTTCTACAATGATTCTCCTCACATGCATGGGTGGCCTAATCATTTCGTAGGCTCCAAATATCGTTTAAATCACCACAGCACCTGCGCATTGCCCCATGGCCCTTTTGTTTTTATCAAACGCAACAAACTGTAAGCTACCATGATTGGCAAAGCTATTGTATATAGTTATCAGCCTGTCACTCCTATGTGGCACTACAAAACTATGCATTGAATTCCTAGACCGAAAATTGCGAAGATTGATAGCTTTCATACCCAACGAAATTTCTTTGTTATCAGATAATTTCCCTCTGCTCATATTAAATATAAAGTTATATATATGCCCATCTAACCCACATAGGATCATCACCGATGGGATTTATATCAAACTCAATGACAAAGTGTTTCTCCAATTTACATATAGACAATATTACCCCTTCTGTGACCAAAAGAACCTGGAAAACATTGTGACTACAATTATAGAAAATTCTGTGGGTACTATAAAATATGACCAAATCTCCTTTTTTTTGGTAGCTTTGTTGATGCCTGCTCATGACTGTGGACTGTAAGAGAAAACCCTCTTTAAATGCTTCGAAGTAGGGAACAACTTGACCTTATGCTTGACTTTCATCTAAAATACAATAGTTCGTTATAAGATCGATATTTACATATCTTTCCAAAACTTATATATGTGAGCTTGAAACGACTAGCTACTGATGCAATTGAATAAGTTATAAAGCACCATAGCTCGACCTTATGTTCACAAATCCACTATCTAAATAAGCAGTTGCTGAAACAATAGATGTTTTTCATAGAAGTTCTAGCTCGAAACTAGTAAACCTTTCCTCTTGACATATGAGAGGGAATTGAAAATCCCTGAGATCACCTAGAAGTATCGAGCCATTGAGGAAGCCTTGAAATCACCTAGAAGTATGGAGCAATTGAGGAAGCCTTGAAATCACCTAGAAGGTATCAAAAACCATCTCCAAACCATAAGCATTAGCGATAGTCATAGAATTGTGTTTGGCATGCTCTGCAATAACAAATCGTCTCCTCACTATGAATCTCTAATACAAACAGCCAAAATGTTGGCTTTCACACGAGTATGCAGAAGATTATTTATTCAAATTACTATGACATGATTGTATTGAATTACTCTAAACAATTTGATATGTAGATAGCTTCAAGGCTATCTTAGCTAACCCTTGTCACAAGTTCTTAGAGTAAGTTTGCTCGATTTTCTATTTCAAAAGCTCTCTCTTGAGAAAGGGCTCCCACCATGGCAATTCAATGCGTTATGGTCTAAATTCTTACTAAAATAATTAAATGCATTTGTTGAATTCAGTGTGCTCTAGTGTAAATACTGACTGAAACAATTAAAGCGCATTTGTTAGCGTGTAGTAAGTTATATTAAGTTCAATCCATCAAAATTATGGATACATGAAATACAAATGGATTGTACCTCTTTATATAACAAAACTCAAAGACAGGCACGTTTCATATTTTGATTAATTATTGTATTCAATTCTCCAGTTTAAATTGTATATTGATTTTAATATCTTATTATGTATTTGTTGTAGATGCCTTGTTTTGTTTAGCACGAATAAGTGGAATACAAAATGGAGTGTTTATCGTTATATAGCAAACTCCAGAGGAGGTGCGTTTGCTATTATGAATAATTATTGGTTTTGAATTATACTTACCATTACTATCTATGTTTGGATTTGAATGTTATTCACCCCACTTTTTTTTCCTTTCAGTTGAGGAGAGGACACTACAGTAGAGATAATGCGCAAAGGGGAAGTTTGCAATTTTTAGTTTGTTATTGGCTACATGTTTTGTTTTTGTTGAGTTTTAGCATGGTCATGCTTTTTGTTGTACTCGTTTAGCTTTGTTTTACATTTTTCTCTCATTTCTTGTAGTTGGTCGTGGTTTTGTTTATTGGATGTGCAATAGGAAAGGAAGGCAACAAGGAGAGAAATTCAAAGATATAAGATGGAGGTATCATTCATAAATGAAGGTGAATCACCTTAACTATATGCAATGCAATGCATTTTACTCACAATTATCTTTCGCTCATCTGTGAATGCATTTGTTTGCTTTTCAATTTATTATATGTTTTATATGTGGTCTCACACTAAAATATAACGATCTCGCTTTGTGTAGTGAGCAACCACAATTTTATAGTCTATGAAGGTCAAGGTTAAGATACCCTAGACATTATACTAACTTAAATTGGACGATTGGTGAGCCATATTTTTTTCCTACAGAAGAATATTGTCCTTTAATCAACGAAAATATTTGTTTTTTTGTGAATCGATTTATCATTTTGTCATGGATTTAGAGTAGTATGATCTTGTAAATGAGTGTGTGGTTTGAAATTTTCCAATAACTTTGATGCAGAATAAAGGCAAATGTTATATTGAGGTTCACAATTTCAGGGCTTATTGCTCATGGTTGTTGCTGTTATAACATTAGCCAAGGGCGAACAGGTATGTGTATGATTAATTTGTCGCTTTGTATATTTGTCATTCATTTTCTCTCGTGGCTTATTTGTGATGTCATATATTATATTAGTTTGTGCATTGAGTGACTATAGTTGCAGTGTCTAGGATGGTGCAGAGTATGTTTTCTTGCTCCACATCACATGCACACCCCCACACAACTTGCCTTGTAGAGGAGGTGGGTAAGGTCGAGCATACAAACATACTGACCCTTCAACCATTCAAACTTCATGCTAACATACAAACACTGTTGTCCTGTGGACCATGGCATTTTGGGTGTTCAATATGTTTAGGTATGCTTAGATTCCTTTTCCGAAAAATTTACATCTTATGAAACATTGTTTGCGTTACTCGTAGCAGAAGTACATCTAGCTTATAGAATTTATATTTTTTTGAGATATAACACAAAATATAACTGGAATCAAACTAAGTTGCATGACATGTTCATGCCTTCAAACTCTCTAGTTTAAATTCTATTAGAAATCTAATATTTTATTGTATATCTAGTGCAAATGGCTTGTTCCATTGAACATGAATACATGAAATACAAAATGGGCTCCCCCCTTTTATATAACAGTCTTAAAGAAAGGTGTGTTTCTTATTATGATTAATTATTTCGTTCGACTCTTTAGTTTAAATTATATAACGATTCTAATATATTCTTTTTTATCTGTTGTAGATGGCTTGTTTTGATAAGCAGGAACAAGTGGAATACAAAAGAGAGTGCCCAACAAACCCTACGGGAGGTGCGTTTTCTATGATGAATAATTATTGGTTTTGAAATATGCTTACCATTACTAATTGTGTGTATATTTTAACCTTGTTTAACCCACTTTTTTTTCCTTTGAGCAGAGAAGAGCACATTGTAGGAGAGATGATGTGCAAAGGGGATATTTGCAATGTTTCTTTGTTCTTGTCTTAATGTTTTGGTTTTGGAGTTTGAGCATGGCCATGCTTTGAGTTGTACTTATTTTCCTTTGTTTTGTTTTTGCTCATTTTCTGTAGTTTGGTCTTGGTTTCATTTGTTGGGTGTGTTGTACTCGTTTTCCTTTGTTTTCTCTTTTTTCACATTTTTTGTAGTTTGGTCTTGGTTTCGTTTGTTGGGTGTGGAAAGGGAAATGAAGGAAGGAGACAAAGAAAGAAATGAAGGAAGCAGATAGAGAAAATGGAGGTTATTATTCATAAATGAAGGTGAGTTAACATACCTATATGCAGTGCATTTCACTTAAATGTATCTTTTGCTAATTTGTGGCTGCACTTGTTTGTTATTCACTTTATTATATTTTATCTATGCTGTCATAATCTGCTATAATTCTCTTTTTTTATGCAGTGAACGACTACAATTGTATAATATACAAAGGTCAAGTGGTGAAGATACAATAGAAATTCTTCAAACATGCCACAAAGAATGGGTGAGCCATACTTTTATCCTACAAAATATTGTTGTCCTATTATACACATAATATTTGATTTTTGCACAATGATTTCTCCTTTTGTAATGGTTTCAATATAGTATGATCTTACTCAAGTGTGTGAGATTCAGGAGTTTTTCCTAAAACTTTGATATATAATAGAAAATTTATACTTAGGTTCACATATTTAGTGCTTATTTTTAATGATTGTTGCTTTTATAATATTAGCCAATGGAGGGTAGGTTTGTGTGCGCTCAATTCAAGCGTAAGCTTGTTGATTTTTCCACGACACTCAAGAATATGGTTTGAGTCTAAAATTGCGAACACAAACACACTCAAATGCGACAACACTTCTACTTTTCACAACGAAATAACATACGTCAGTGAATCAACTAGTGCACATGACAATATTTAACTTTTAAAACCCTCTACTAGCTATATTGCAAACTGTAATACAACAATCTTAGGGCTCTCGTACTAGGGATCATGGCCCTTACATACAACCTTGATATAAGGACACAACTAGGGCTTGGTGGCAATTGCTTTGACCACCAATCTACCCTAAGCAAATTACAGTTGACCTAGTTGTTGACAACACGCACTATAGCCCTCTCAGTCCACGTACCTTGAACACATATGGCGAGTCCCCTTGCCTCCCAATCTACTGATCACTGAACTTGCATCTTGAACTGCCACTATCAATGATCACAACTTATTTTGTGTAACTGAACTTTGGCTCATAGATTTTCCCACTAGCAGCCTTCTAGCGCCATTAAGAAGTCTACTCCTTGGGTCTTTTGGATATGCTCTCTTGTCAACCATATGGCTCCTTTCATAAGATGAGCTAGGGTTCCATTAATATGCCTCATAACAACCCATTGGTTACTTTAATGAACATTGTACCTGAGGTCTTCTAGACTACCCACTTGTCAACCGCCTCGATGCTCCAGTTGCCCTTTCATTCTTCAAAGCTAAACTCTTAGGGCTTCCAAAATTATGCATACATAGTCAACACCATGACTAATCTGGGGCTTTCGAGACTGAACTTTCTTGTACAGTTTGTGTACTTAAATTGTCTAGATTTAGGGATGTTGCAAACAAGCCACCAACAATGATAAGATGCATTCTAAAGGGATTCCAAAATTAGCCATACACAGTCAACACCATGGCTAATCTAGGGCTTCCAAACCTGCCCTTTCTTTTGCAATTTGTCTCCTTAAATTGTCCAAATCTGGGGCTACTCCAAACAACCCACCAATAGTGATAAGATGCATTCTGTATCCCTGTTCATAGGTCTAATTACAATTGTTGTTCAAACCTTAGAACAGGCCTTAACTATTCCTTTACTACATCACCCTTCTCGTTCTCCTTTTGTCTCAAACTTCCACCCAGGACAAAGAGTCATCAACCTCCTTTTCTCGGGTCTCAACTCTCTTCATTCATCAAAGATCTGGGTTATTCTTTCACTGAGATTTGGACAGACCATAGGATGGCTCTCTGCATAACATGAAGCCCTAACTAGTGCATATCAAAATTGTTCTTTAAGCTAAAAACAATTTCCAACAAAAAATAATCACCAACCCATAGCTTGTATAAGCGACATTAGCGTCCGGAAAAACTTGTGAAGAAGATAACAGTTTTCTTGTATGGCAACTCGTTGACCCAAAATATGCGCCAAAGTCCTATTTTATGAGATTCATTTTGTCTGATTTGGTAACTAGCAAGGCTAGCAAGGTGTAGGAGAGCTATATTGCCCACAAACATAAGGAGACCAATGTTTTCTACAATGATTCTCCTCACATGCATGGGTGGCCTAATCCTTTCGTAGGCTCCAAATATCGTTTAAATCACCATAGCACCTGCGCATTGCTCCATGGCCCTTTTGTTTTTATCAAACGCAACAAACTGTAAGCTACCATGATTGGCAAAGCTATTGTATATAGTTATTATCCTGTCACTCCTATGTGGCACTACAAAACTATGCATTGAATTCCTAGACCGAAAATTGCGAAGATTGATAGTTTCATACGCAACGAAATTTCTTTGTTATCAGATAATTTCCCTCTGCTCTTATTAAATATAAAGTTATATATATGCCCATCTAACCCACATAGGATCATCACCGATGGGATTTATATCAAACTCAATGACAAAGTGTTTCTCCAATTTACATATAGACAATATTACCCCTTCCGTGACCAAAAGAACCTAGAAAACATTGTGACTACAATTATAGAAAATTCTGGGGGTACTATAAAATATGACCAAATCTCCTTTTTTTTGGTAGCTTTGTTGATGCCTGCTCATGACTGTGGACTGTAAGAGAAAACCCTCTTTAAATGCTTCGAAGTAGGGAACAACTTGACCTTATGCTTGACTTTCATCTAAAATACAATAGTTCGTTATAAGATCGATATTTACATATCTTTCCAAAACTTATATATGTGAGCTTGAAACGACTGGCTACTGATGCAATTGAATAAGTTATAAAGCACCATAGCTCGACCTTATGTTCATAAATCCACTATCTAAATAAGCAGTTGCTGAAACAATAGATGTTTTTCATAGAAGTTCTAGCTCGAAACTAGTAAACCTTTCCTCTTGACATATGAGAGGGAATTGAAAATCCCTGAGATGACCTAGAAGTATCGAGCCATTGAGGAAGCCTTGAAATCACCTAGAAGTATGGAGCAATTGAGGAAGCCTTGAAATCACCTAGAAGGTATCAAAAACTATCTCCAAACCATAAGCATTAGCGATAGTTATAGAATTGTGTTTGGCATGCTCTGCAATAACAAATCGTCTGCTCACTATGAATCTCTAATACAAACAGCCAAAATGTTGGCTTTCGCACGAGTATGCAGAAAATTATTTATTCAAATTACTATGACATGATTGTATTGAATTACTCTAAACAATTTGATATGAAGATAGCTTCAAGGCTATCTTAGCTAACCCTTGTCACAAGTTCTTAGAGTAAGTTTGCTCGATTTTCTATTTCAAAAGCTCTCTCTTGAGAAAGGGCTCCCACCATGGCAATTCAATGCGTTATGGTCTAAATTCTTATTAAAATAATTAAATGCATTTGTTGAATTCAGTGTGTTCTAGTGTAAATACTGACTGAAACAATTAAAGCGCATTTGTTAGCGTGTAGTAAGTTATATTAAGTTCAATCCATCAAAATTATGGATACATGAAATACAAATGGATTGTACCTCTTTATATAACAAAACTCAAAGACAGGCACGTTTCATATTTTGATTAATTATTGTATTCAGTTCTCCAGTTTAAATTGTATATTGATTTTAATATCTTATTATGTATTTGTTGTAGATGCCTTGTTTTGTTTAGCACGAATAAGTGGAATACAAAATGGAGTGTTTATCGTTATATAGCAAACTCCAGAGGAGGTGCGTTTGCTATTATGAATAATTATTGGTTTTGAATTATACTTACCATTACTATCTATGTTTGGATTTGAATGTTATTCACCCCACTTCTTTTTCCTTTCAGTTGAGGAGAGGACACTACAGTAGAGATAATGCGCAAAGGGGAAGTTTGCAATTTTTAGTTTGTTATTGGCTACATGTTTTGTTTTTGTTGAGTTTTAGCATGGTCATGCTTTTTGTTGTACTCGTTTAGCTTTGTTTTACATTTTTCTCTCATTTCTTGTAGTTGGTCGTGGTTTTGTTTATTGGATGTGCAATAGGGAAGGAAGGCAGCAAGGAGAGAAATTCAAAGATATAAGATGGAGGTATCATTCATAAATGAAGGTGAATCACCTTAACTATATGCAATGCAATGCATTTTACTCACAATTATCTTTCGCTCATCTGTGAATGCATTTGTTTGCTTTTCAATTTATTATATGTTTTATATGTGGTCTCACACTCACATATAACGATCTCGCTTTGTGTAGTGAGCAACCACAATTTTATAGTCTATGAAGGTCAAGGTGAAGATACCCTAAACATTATACCAACTTAAATTGGACGATTCATAAATGAAGGTGAATCACCTTAACTATATGCAATGCAATGCATTTTACTCACAATTATCTTTCGCTCATTTGTGAATGCATTTGTTTGCTTTTCAATTTATTATATGTTTTATATGTGGTCTCACATTCAAATATAACGATCTCGCTTTGTGTAGTGAGCAACCACAATTTTATAGTCTATGAAGGTCAAGGTGAAGATACCCTAGACATTATACTAACTTAAATTGGATATAAGATGGATGTATCATTCATAAATGAAGGTGAATCACCTTAACTATATGCAATGCAATGCATTTTACTCACAATTATCTTTCTCTAATCTGTGAATGCATTTGTTTGCTTTTCAATTTATTATATGTTTTATATGTGGTCTCACACTCAAATATAACGATCTCGCTTTGTGTAGTGAGCAACCACAATTTGATAGTCTATGAAGGTCAAGGTGAAGATACCCTAGACATTATACTAACTTGAATTGGACGATTGGTGAGCCATATTTTTTTCCTACAGAAGAATATTGTCCTTTAATCAACGAAAATATTTGTTTTTTTGTGAATCGATTTATCGTTTTGTCATGGATTGAGAGTAGTATGATCTTGTAAATGAGTGTGTGGTTTGAAATTTTCCAATAACTTTGATGCAGAATAAAGGCAAATGTTATATTGAGGTTCACAATTTCAGGGCTTATTGCTCATGGTTGTTGCTGTTATAACATTAGCCAAGGGCGAACAGGTATGTGTATGATTAATTTGTCGCTTTGTATATTTGTCATTCATTTTCTCTCGTGGCTTATTTGTGATGTCATATATTATATTAGTTTGTGCATTGAGTGACTATAGTTGCAGTGTCTAGGATGGTGCAGAGTATGTTTTCTTGCTCCACATCACATGCACACCCCCACACAACTTGCCTTGTAGAGGAGGTGGGTAAGGTCGAGCAAACAAACATACTGACCCTTCAACCATTCAAACTTCATGCTAACATACAAACACTGTTGTCCTGTGGACCATGGCATTTTGGGTGTTCAATATGTTTAGGTATGCTTAGATTCCTTTTCCGAAAAATTTACATCTTATGAAACATTGTTTGCGTTACTCGTAGCAGAAGTACATCTAGCTTATAGAATTTATATTTTTTTGAGATATAACACAAAATATAACTGGAATCAAACTAAGTTGCATGACATGTTCATACCTTCAAACTCTCTAGTTTAAATTCTATTAGAAATCTAATATTTTATTGTATATTTAGTGCAAATGGCTTGTTCCATTGAACATGAATACATGAAATACAAAATGGGCTCCCCCCTTTTATATAACAGTCTTAAAGAAAGGTGTGCTTCTTATTATGATTAATTATTTCGTTCGACTGTTTAGTTTAAATTATATAACGATTCTAATATATTCTTTTTTATCTGTTGTAGATGGCTTGTTTTGATAAGCAGGAACAAGTGGAATACAAAAGAGAGTGCCTAACAAACCCTACGGAGGTGCGTTTTCTATGATGAATAATTATTGGTTTTGAAATATGCTTACCATTACTAATTGTGTGTATATTTTAACCTTGTTCAACCCACTTTTGTTTCCTTTGAGCAGAGAAGAGCACATTGTAGGAGAGATGATGTGCAAAGGGGATATTTGCAATTTTTCTTTGTTCTTGTCTTAATGTTTTGGTTTTGGAGTTTGAGCATGGCCATGCTTTGAGTTGTACTTATTTTCCTTTGTTTTTTTTTGCTCATTTTCTGTAGTTTGGTCTTGGTTTCATTTGTTGGGTGTGTTGTACTCGTTTTCCTTTGTTTTCTCTTTTTTCACATTTTTTGTAGTTTGGTCTTGGTTTCGTTTGTTGGGTGTGGAAAGGGAAATGAAGGAAGGAGACAAAGAAAGAAATGAAGGAAGCAGATAGAGAAAATGGAGGTTATTATTCATAATGAAGGTGAGTTAACATACCTATATGCAATGCATTTCACTTAAATGTATCTTTTGCTAATTTGTGGCTGCACTTTTTTGTTATTCAATTTATTATGTTTTATCTATGCTCTCATAATCTGCTATAATTCTCTTTTTTATGCAGTGAACGACTAGAATTGTATAATATACAAAGGTCAAGTGGTGAAGATACAATAGAAAATCTTCAAACATGCCACAAAGAATGGGTGAGCCATACTTTTATCCTACAAAATATTGTTGTCCTATAATACACATAATATTTGATTTTTGCACAATGATTTCTCCTTTTGTAATGGTTTCAAGATAGTATAATCTTACTCAACTGTGTGAGATTCAGGTGTTTTTCCTAAAAAAAATTTATGTAATAGAAAATTTATACTTAGGTTCACATATTTAGTGCTTATTTTTAATGATTGTTGCTTTTATAATATTAGCCAATGGAGGGTAGGTTTGTGTGCGCTCAATTCAAGTGTAAGCTTGTTGATTTTTCCACGACACTCAAGAATATGGTTTGAGTCTAAAATTGCGAACACAAACACACTCAAATGCGACAACACTTCTACTTTTCACAACGAAATAACATACGTCAGTGAATCAACTAGTGCACATGACAATTTTTAACTTTTAAAACCCTCTACTTGCTATATTGCAAACTGTAATACAACAATCTTAGGGCTCTCGTACTAGGGATCATGGCCCTTACATACAACCTTGATATAATGACACAACTAGGGCTTGGTGGCAATTGCTATGACCACCAATCTACCCTAAGCAAATTACAGTTGACCTACTTGTTGACAACACGCACTATAGCCCTTTCAGTCCACGTACCTTGAACACATATGGCGAGTCCCCTTGCCTCCCAATCTACTGATCACTAAACTTGCATCTTGAACTGCCACTATCAATGATCACAACTTCTTTTGTGTAACTGAACTTTGGCTCACCGATTTTCCCACTAGCAGCCTTCTAGCGCCATTAAGAAGTCTACTCCTTGGGTCTTTTGGATATGCTCTCTTGTCAACCATATGGCTCCTTTCATAACATGAGCTAGGGTTCCATTACTATGCCTCATAACAACCCATTGATTACTTTAATGAACATTGTACCTGAGGTCTTTTAGACTACCCACTTGTCAACCTCCTCGATGCTCCAGTTGCCCTTTCATTCTTCAAAGCTCAACTCTTAGGGCTTCCAAAATTATTCATACATAGTCAACACCATGACTAATCTGGGCCTTTCGAGACTGAACTTTCTTCTACAGTTTGTGTACTTAAATTGTCTAGATTTAGGGCTATTGCAAACAAGCCACCAACAATGATAAGATGCATTCTAAAGGGATTCCAAAATTAGCCATACACAGTCAACACCATGACTAATCTAGGGCTTCCAAACCTACCCTTTCTTTTGCAATTTGTCTCCTTAAATTGTCCAAATCTGGGGCTACTCCAAACAACCCACCAATAGTGATAAGATGCATTCTATATCCCTGTTCATAGGTCTAATTACAATTGTTGTTCAAACCTTAGGACATGCCTTAGCTTTTCCTTTACTATATCACCCTTCTCGTTCTCCTTTTGTCTCAAACTTCCACCCAGGACAAAGAGTCATCAACCTCCTTTTCTCGGGTCTCAACTCTCTTCATTCATCAAAGATCTGGGTTATTCTTTCACTGAGATTTGGACAGACCATAGGATGGCTCTCTGCATAAGATGAAGCCCTAACTAGTGCATATCAAAATTGGTCTTTAAGCTAAAAACAATTTCCAACAAAAAATAATCACCAACCCATAGTTTGTATAAGCGACATTAGCGTCCGGAAAAACTTGTGAAGAAGATAACAATTTTCTTGTATGGCAACTCGTTGACCAAAACTATCCGCCAAAGTCCTATTTTATGAGATTCATTTTGTCTGATTTGGTAACTAGCAAGGCTAGCAAGGTGTAGGAGAGCTATATTGCCCACAAACATAAGGAGACCAATGTTTTCTACAATGATTCTCCTCACATGCATGGGTGGCCTAATCCTTTCGTAGGCTCCAAATATCATTTAAATCACCACAGCACCTGCGCATTGCTCCATGGCCCTTTTGTTTTTATCAAACGCAACAAACTGTAAGCTACCATGATTGGCAAAGCTATTGTATATAGTTATCAGCCTGTCACTCCTATGTGGCACTACAAAACTATGCATTGAATTCCTAGACCGAAAATTGCGAAGATTGATAGCTTTCATACCCAACGAAATTTCTTTGTTATCAGATAATTTCCCTCTGCTCATATTAATTATAAAGTTATATATATGCCCATCTAACCCACATAGGATCATCACCGATGGGATTTATATCAAACTCAATGACAAAGTGTTTCTCCAATTTACATATAGACAATATTACCCCTTCTGTGACCAAAAGAACCTGGAAAACATTGTGACTACAATTATAGAAAATTCTGTGGGTACTATAAAATATGACCAAATCTCCTTTTTTTTGGTAGCTTTGTTGATGCCTGCTCATGACTGTGGACTGTAACAGAAAACCCTCTTTAAATGCCTCGATATTTACATATCTTTCCAAAACTTATATATGTGAGCTTGAAACGACTAGCTACTGATGCAATTGAATAAGTTATAAAGCACCATAGCTCAACCTTATGTTCACAAATCCACTATCTAAATAAGCAGTTGCTGAAACAATAGATGTTTTTCATAGAAGTTCTAGCTCGAAACTAGTAAACCTTTCCTCTTGACATATGACAGGGAATTGAAAATCCCTGAGATCACCTAGAAGTATCGAGCCATTGAGGAAGCCTTGAAATCACCTAGAAGTATGGAGCAATTGAGGAAGCCTTGAAATCACCTAGAAGTATGGAGCAATTGAGGAAGCCTTGAAATCACCTAGAAGGTATCAAAAACCATCTCCAAACCATAAGCATTAGCGATAGTCATAGAATTGTGTTTGGCATGCTCTGCAATAACAAATCGTCTCCTCACTATGAATCTCTAATACAAACAGCCAAAATGTTGGCTTTCACACGAGTATGCAGAAGATTATTTATTCAAATTACTATGACATGTTTGTATTGAATTACTCTAAACAATTTGATATGTAGATAGCTTCAAGGCTATCTTAGCTAACCCTTGTCACAAGTTCTTAGAGTAAGTTTGCTCGATTTTCTATTTCAAAAGCTCTCTCTTGAGAAAGGGCTCCCACCATGGCAATTCAATGCGTTATTGTCTAAATTCTTACTAAAATAATTAAATGCATTTGTTGAATTCAGTGTGCTCTAGTGTAAATACTGACTGAAACAATTTAAGCGCATTTGTTAGCGTGTAGTAAGTTATATTAAGTTCAATCCATCAAAATTATGGATACATGAAATACAAATGGATTGTACCTCTTTATATAACAAAACTCAAAGACAGGCACATTTCATATTTTGATTAATTATTGTATTCAATTCTCCAGTTTAAATTGTATATTGATTTTAATATGTTATTATGTATTTGTTGTAGATGCCTTGTTTTGTTTAGCACGAATAAGTGGAATACAAAATGGAGTGTTTATCGTTATATAGCAAACTCCAGAGGATGTGCGTTTCCTATTATGAATAATTATTGGTTTTGAATTATACTTACCATTACTATCTATGTTTGGATTTGAATGTTATTCACCCCACTTTTTTTTCCTTTCAGTTGAGGAGAGGACACTACAGTAGAGATAATGCGCAAAGGGGAAGTTTGCAATTTTTAGTTTGTTATTGGCTACGTGTTTTGTTTTTGTTGAGTTTTAGCATGGTCATGCTTTTTGTTGTACTCGTTTAGCTTTGTTTTACATTTTTCTCTCATTTCTTGTAGTTGGTCGTGGTTTTGTTCATTGGATGTGCAATAGGGAAGGAAGGCAACAAGGAGAGAAATTCAAAGATATAAGATGGAGGTATCATTCATAAATGAAGGTGAATCACCTTAACTATATGCAATGCAATGCATATTACTCACAATTATCTTTCACTCATCTGTGAATGCATTTGTTTGCTTTTCAATTTATTATATGTTTTATATGTGGTCTCACACTAAAATATAACGATCTCGCTTTGTGTAGTGAGCAACCACAATTTTATAGTCTATGAAGGTCAAGGTTAAGATACCCTAGACATTATACTAACTTAAATTGGACGATTGGTGAGCCATATTTTTTTCCTACAGAAGAATATTGTCCTTTAATCAACGAAAATATTTGTTTTTTTGTGAATCGATTTATCATTTTGTCATGGATTTAGAGTAGTATGATCTTGTAAATGAGTGTGTGGTTTGAAATTTTCCAATAACTTTGATGCAGAATAAAGGCAAATGTTATATTGAGGTTCACAATTTCAGGGCTTATTGCTCATGGTTGTTGCTGTTATAACATTAGCCAAGGGCGAACAGGTATGTGTATGATTAATTTGTCGCTTTGTATATTTGTCATTCATTTTCTCTCGTGGCTTATTTGTGATGTCATATATTATATTAGTTTGTGCATTGAGTGACTATAGTTGCAGTGTCTAGGATGGTGCAGAGTATGTTTTCTTGCTCCACATCACATGCACACCCCCACACAACTTGCCTTGTAGAGGAGGTGGGTAAGGTCGAGCAGACAAACATACTGACCCTTCAACCATTCAAACTTCATGCTAACATACAAACACCATTGTCCTGTGGACCATGGCATTTTGGGTGTTCAATATGTTTAGGTATGCTTAGATTCCTTTTCCGAAAAATTTACATCTTATGAAACATTGTTTGCGTTACTCATAGCAGAAGTACATCTAGCTTATAGAATTTATATTTTTTTGAGATATAACACAAAATATAACTGGAATCAAACTAAGTTGCATGACATGTTCATACCTTCAAACTCTCTAGTTTAAATTCTATTAGAAATCTAATATTTTATTGTATATCTAGTGCAAATGGCTTGTTCCATTGAACATGAATACATGAAATACAAAATGGGCTCCCCCCTTTTATATAACAGTCTTAAAGAAAGGTGTGTTTCTTATTATGATTAATTATTTCGTTCGACTCTTTAGTTTAAATTATATAACGATTCTAATATATTCTTTTTTATTTGTTGTAGATGTTTTGTTTTGATAAACAAGAACAAGTGGAATACAAAAGAGAGTGCCCAACAAACCCTACGGGAGGTGCGTTTTCTATGATGAATAATTATTGGTTTTGAAATATGCTTACCATTACTAATTGTGTGTATATTTTAACCTTGCTCAACCCACTTTTTTTTCCTTTGAGCAGAGAAGAGCACATTGTAGGAGAGATGATGTGCAAAGGGGATATTTGCAATGTTTCTTTGTTCTTATCTTAATGTTTGGTTTTGGAGTTTGAGCATGGCCATGCTTTGAGTTGTACTTATTTTCCTTTGTTTTTTTTTGCTCATTTTCTGTAGTTTGGTCTTGGTTTCATTTGTTGGGTGTGTTGTACTCGTTTTCCTTTGTTTTCTCTTTTTTCACATTTTTTGTAGTTTGGTCTTGGTTTCGTTTGTTGGGTGTGGAAAGGGAAATGAAGGAAGGAGACAAAGAAAGAAATGAAGGAAGCAGATAGAGAAAATGGAGGTTATTATTCATAAATGAAGGTGAGTTAACATACCTATATGCAGTGCATTTCACTTAAATGTATCTTTTGCTAATTTGTGGCCGCACTTGTTTGCTATTCAATTTATTATGTTTTATCTATGCTCTCATAATCTGCTATAATTCTCTTTTTTTATGCAGTGAACGACTACAATTGTTTAATATACAAAGGTCAAGTGGTGAAGATACAATAGAAATTCTTCAAACATGCCACAAAGAATGGGTGAGCCATACTTTTATCCTACAAAATATTGTTGTCCTATAATACACATAATATTTGATTTTTGCACAATGATTTCTCCTTTTGTAATGGTTTCAAGATAGTATGATCTTACTCAAATGTGTGAGATTCAGGAGTTTTTCCTAAAACTTTGATATGTAATAGAAAATTTATACTTAGGTTCACATATTTAGTGCTTATTTTTCATGATTGTTGCTTTTATAATATTAGCCAATGGAGGGTAGGTTTGTGTGCGCTCAATTCAAGCGTAAGCTTGTTGATTTTTCCACGACACTCAAGAATATGGTTTGAGTCTAAAATTGCGAACACAAACACACTCAAATGCGACAACACTTCTACTTTTCACAACGAAATAACATACGTCAGTGAATCAACTAGTGCACATGACAATTTTTAACTTTTAAAACCCTCTACTTGCTATATTGCAAACTGTAATACAACAATCTTAGGGCTCTCGTACTAGGGATCATGGCCCTTACATACAACCTTGATATAAGGACACAACTAGGGCTTGGTGGCAATTTCTATGACCACCAATCTACCCTAAGCAAATTACAGTTGACCTACTTGTTGACAACACGCACTATAGCCCTTTCAGTCCACGTACCTTGAACACATATGGCGAGTCCCCTTGCCTCCCAATCTACTGATCACTGAACTTGCATCTTGAACTGCCACTATCAATGATCACAACTTCTTTTGTGTAACTGAACTTTGGCTCATAGATTTTCCCACTAGCAGACTTCTAGCGCCATTAAGAAGTCTACTCCTTGGGTCTTTTGGATATGC
>APFE030368969.1:0-17681 GCA_000404065.3 Pinus taeda
TATTTTTGCATTTAAAGCATTGAGAATGTATTAGTTGAAGTAAGCATGCAAAAATATATTAGATAAATCTTTTGATTATTGCATAAAAATATCTACATTTTGAATAACCATACATTGTTAATTTTTGAAAACCAACCTGCAAAATTGTTAATCTCAAATGTATAGTTAAATTATTAATATCAAAAAAATATTAACAAGTTTGACTATTTTAAACATTAAATCTATTGTTAATAAATTTTACCATATTTGTAATTGGAAAATTTCTATTTTTAGTTTGATTAATGACTTTTTACTATATATAAAACTAAAGTTTCTAATTTGGATGTTAACGTGAATAAATGTTAACCTACTTTAACAAATTTGAAATTAGTGCAACATCAAAGGACAACGACACTCCGAACTTGAAAACGACCATCAGCCAGGTCAGCAGTGTGGGCACCACAAGAGAAATCATGTAAAACACAAATTTATGAGAGTAAACCATAGTGGAGCGTATCGGAGGGTATCGATGGCAGGTGCATAAAATGGCTATCATGTGAATTGAAAAAGGCATAGCCATTGTGGACACTAGAAATAAGTAAATAAGGATTGAACTTATGATCGAGAGAGCTGGCAGAAAAGTTGGCTGGTGCATATCTGCGTGGGAGTTGCTGCTTAACCACTTGGCATCCAGAGGGAGAATGCAGACCCATACATACCATGGGTGCCATTGAATGTGAGGAGACTACATAGAATCCTCGCCATCCTCGAAATGCCTTGCCGTGGGTGCCACTGAATGTGAAGAGACTACATAGAATCCTCGCCATCCTCTAAACGCTCAAGGCATTTCGAAGGCATCCATGGAAATTTCTGTAAATCGCAGGATGCAGAGGAGGATCGCATGCAGTGGGAGCATGGTGGTTCATTTCGTCCAGGTGATCGAGCATGGGGTGGGAGTTCTGGATTTATGGGTGCAGAGCCTAACCAGGTGGTCCCCATCATAAATTGCGGTATGTCATCAATACTCTCCAAAACGAAGCGAATTGGTATAGTGCAGGAATCCTCAACCTTTGGACCATTAGAAGGTGCATGCTAGGGAAATTTGACCCTCCAATATTCTAACCCTCATTTGAAGAACCAGCGAGAGAACACGTGATGGAATTTCAAAAAAGGAGGCCGTTATATTCCATTTCTGTAAACACCCTCAATTCATTAATGGTGTATATAACGATTACCTATATTCATTCTAAATATATATAACGATTACCTCTATTGATGAAAGTACATGTGTTCTTATGTTCCTCAGTTTTGTTAGCGGTGATACATTTCGCGTGTAGCAAAGCAGAATGTCGGTACAAAAAAAGACATAGACTGAGTGTAGCTACAGGGCAGAGCATCTTTGGTAGTGGGTTGATTTAGCATTGTACCTAGGTTCATTTCTACTTTTTCTTTCTTTTGCGATGCTTTAGCAATGTCCATCATCTTTTTGGTCATAGTTTTTTCGTCGGTTTGGGTTTTTTTTTGTTGGGGATTTTGCTTTTGACTGTTTAGATAATGGTAATTTCTGTTTTTAACTGTTTCGAGATGAGACGATATGTTGGCTTGGTTGATGTACTTCCCACATGTTGTGCAGTGGTTAAAAGAGGTATGTGCTTTTTTCTTGGAGTTTTTATTGATTTTTTGGGCGCGTGTTAAAAGGGTTATGCACTATTTCTTTATCGTGGAGTTGCAAGAAGATGAGGACCGAAATCGGGACTACCACTGGAGAAAAGAAAAAAGGAGGACACTGGAAAAGCAACAGAAAAATATGATCGTGTTGTTGGGGAGGAAGGAAATGGAGAAGGGTACATTCCAACGAATTTCCAGATCTGAAAAAATTTCCCTTTCCTGCATCGCATAGTTCAACGTTTTCTAAGCATGGGGTGTTGATAACATTGTCACGTCATCCCATTTAAACCTTCTTTATTGTTGCTTTATTGAGTTTCTTTTGTTTGTTTGAAATATTGCGGAGGAGCTCCATAGGAGACGTTGGACAATGTCGTTAACATTTAATTTTGGAAGATAAATATTGGAGGTATTTTTCATATTTATATGTAGGTATGTTTTATACTTGCCTCTACTTTAGTTGCTAAAAAAATTATGTTGTATTTTGTAAGACAAAGAAAGATTACAATAAATAAATGAAATAAATAGTTAATAAATAGAGTAAAACTGTTTATTGATAATTTTTAATATAATTATTTTTTTTTCTCTCATAATTAATTTATTTGTTTGTTCAATGTAATGTGATTTAATTTAGTTTTAAGTAATATTTATTATTACATATTTAAGTAACATTTTTCTTTGATTTAATTTAGTTTTAAATAATATTTATTATTACATATTTGAGTGATATTTTTTTTCTAGGAGAAACAATATTTTGAATATATTCTATTGTATTGTTTTCAATATAAAATATATGTATTTTGGGCTTTTAAAATTTAAAGGGAGAAAGGTAGAGAGAGAGTGGAGGTATAGGAAAAGAGATGGAGGGAGGGAATGACGAATAGAGGTAGAGAGAAAGTGAGAGGAAATGGTGAAGTAGAGAGCGGCGGAAGGAGAGAGTGGGAGAGAGGGGGAGCGTGAGGGAGTGGTAAAGAAGAAAGTGGAGCAGGGAGGGAAGAGAGAGGGATAGAGGGAGGAAGAGTGGGAGTGGTAGTGAGGGCAGGAGAGGGAGGTAGGGAGGGAGGGAGAGGAGTGGAGGACGAGGGAGAGAGGGGGAGGGGAGAAGGAGGAGATGGGAGAGGGAGGGAGAGATAGGGGAGAGAGGGAGAGACAAGGAGAGACAGGGGAGAGAGGGAGAGAGAGGGAGAGGAAGGGAGAGATGGGGGAGCGAGAGAGAAAGGGGGGACAAGGGAGAGAGGGGAGATATGGGAGGAGAGAGAGGGGGCGGAGAGAGAGAGAGAGAGAGAGAGAGAAGGGCGAAGGGGGGAGAAGGTGTGGGAGAGAGAAGGTGGGGGAGAAGGTGTGGGAGAGAGAAGGGGGGAGAGGGGATGGAAATGAATTTGAATAGATATGCATGTTATCATTGATAAATATTTAGTAGATTGATGACAAGTTTATCTTTTGTTTGATCGTCATTGTATTATGAGAACTATTTCTTTAATGCAATTATACCACTTATTTTGAATTCATTTTATTTGAATTTAAAGGTATGTGTAGCAAGATAACTACTTATCCATAGTTGAATGTATATATTTGTTCAAATTAGTAGCAAGTACTAGAGCTATTTCCTTGGCTTATTCTCTTGATTTTTATTCTAAATTCAAGTTGGTCGAAAGTTGAATATTTTTTCTCTAGATTGAGAGGAGGACTAATCCTTCATTTAATCGAGTTAGAATTAATCTATCCTTTTGAATGCTTTCATAAAAGATTATATTGTATTTGCATTTAGATTTACATTTAGATTTAGCTCTCATCTTTAGGCTGATAGGCCTTCCTTTGAAAGAAACTTTCGTCGTCCTTTTGTTTCTGACATTGACACCTGTCGTCCACATTCAGCGCGAAATTATTCATATGTGTTGTGCCATTTCAGTTTATTTTTGGTAATTTCAGAGAACACTCTTCAAGCACAGTGCCTTCTTCAACCTGTGCCTGACTTCGGATTCGTAGGGCCGGGCATTAAATCTGTGTGGGAGAAGCTGCAGGGTAAGCTTGTAATGTAGATAGGCAGTTGGTATTCTTATTTGAGCGACTTCATATTCGTAGGGGCAGGAATTAAATCTGCGCGGGAGAAGCTGCACGGTAAACCTGTAACGTAGATGGGCAGTTAGCATTCTTATTTGAGAATTTTTCCATCATAATTGCAGTTTTTATTGTGTGGGCATATGCCCATATTCTCACTGTAGGTGGAGCATACAAGCATACCCCTCAAAAGACAATTAGTTTTGAAATGGAATGAGTTAATACCAGGATATACTCTCGCGATTTTCCAATTCCTTCATTATCCTTCCTTCCATGAGGATTTCATGTTCACATTCACAAAGATTGGCTACATTTTATCTGTTATTATCATCCCAACTATATAAAAAGGCCATCCCTTCCTTCTTATCATAAAACAATTTAAGTTGGTTCTTGTCTGAATTTCATAGACAATGTATCAAACAACATCGTTCATGAGCTCTCTCTTTGCATTTATACCTATTTTTCTTCTTCTATGTTGTCAGTCCCATGCTCTTCGGTCTGGTTATACGATCTCCAACATCTCAGAAGCACCAGATGGAAATTCCATAACAGCCCAACTGCAACTCATCCATAACAATTCAGTGAACAATTCTCACTATGGCCCTAAAATTCAAAGCTTGCAACTACTGGTCAGGTAATTTTATATCTTTTGTTCTTGGTCTTAATTTTCATTTTCAAATGAAAGAAATTTTAAACTGCGTTTTTGGATTTGAATTGCACCATCGTGTTACTACAGGAGAAACTAGATTGAAGTGTAGTTTAGAGTCTATTTTTCATACAAAAATATAATTTAGTATTTATAGTTACTCTATATTTATATTTGTTTTATTACTGTGTATATCTTTCTGCTGACTGTGGGTGCATGTTTTCCCTGTTCTAAAAACAAAAACAAGTGCATATTAGATTTACATGGGTCTAAGTGAATGCATAAAGAGCATGTGTATATTAGATCTACATGATGCGTATCATATTTGTATGACTCTGTTCTAGTACGAATAGAGAAAGAGGGCTTAATTGTATTGAATTTGATCGAGTTTCAGGTATGAATCCAACGATAGTTTGAGAGTTTATATTATGGATGCTAAGCAGCCGCGATGGGAAGTTCTGAGTGATATTCTGCCTAGATATGGTGGGGTCAATAGTAGTGACGATTCTCAAAATCATACCCATGAATTGCTGTTTAACTACTCCAATAATCCATTCGGCTTTGTAATCACGAGACATTCAAGTGGAGAGACTCTCTTTAATTCCACTGCAAATGCCACTGGCAATCCACTGGTGTTTGAAGACCAATACTTGGCGGTCTCTACTGCCCTACCATTGAGGGCTTCTTTCTATGGATTGGGAGACAGCACTATGCAGACATTTCTCCTCAACACGAATCAGAACTATACACTCTAGAATTCAAACATTGGCAGTTCGAGTACGAATGTGGATCTTTACGGGTCTCATCCGTTTTATTTGGATGTGAGAGCAGGAGGCGTTTCTCATGGGGTTTTGCTGCTGAATAGTAATGGCATGGATGTTGAGTATGGGGGATCTTTCTTGACATATAGAATAAATGGGGGAGTCTTGGACTTGTATTTCTTCTCAGGTCCTTCTCTGCTTGCTGTTGTTCAGCAGTACACATCCCTCATCAGTTGTCCTGCCGCAATGCCGTATTGTTCTTTCAGTATTTCCTCGTATCTTGTGAATTTCATTGATATTCTGCAAGTTTTTTTCTTCTTTATTTCCAAAAAGAAAATCAGTACTCCCACTCCATGCCGATGATATGTTTTTGTCATTAATTGTTTTGATATTTTAGTAACGAATCTGACAACATGAAAGTAACCCGTGCATATTAGGGATCCACATTCTTTTAGGCATCCACGTTTCTGGTAGACTAGGGAATTTAGCAATTCACCCTCTCCAGAAAGATCCAGGGGGTAGATGGTCAAAGTTCATTACTCCACCCCTGAGTTGTCTTGCAAAGAGGTCTGCTTCTACCCATACTTGCGTCAAGGCATTGGTGCGGTCCCTTTTCTTCTAGTATGTGTGAAAAAATCCTTACATCTTGTTTTTCACAGTAAAAGTAACGCATTTATCTGTGATGCCAATTTTAGCATCTAATTATTTTTTATCCAAGGAAATTGCTGTAGAAAATCATCCTACTACTTTTCCATGATAAATGTAGTAAACCAACGCAACTAGGGGGAGAGATTACAACTCTATTTCATGAGTGCTTTAGTTACCATCAAGACTATCATCATTCAATAACACCAATTACACCATGAAATTCTCATCCCCATTATAAGTGAGATAAACCATCACAACTCAGAGGAGACATCACAGCTCTATCTCATAACTGTTTGAGAGATGATATTGTTCTCTGTTCTTGGTGATAATCAATTCAAGTTGGTGTATTTTTCTCATTTTGGGGTTTATTCCCTAGTCTAGCATTTGGCATTGCTAATTTTGTGTTAATGTGTTCTAGGAAAATTTGGAGCAATCTTTGCTTCTATTCCAGCACCCATTGTTCTTGTCGTTTACTGTCTCCTCTTTGGTTATGTTGGTATGTATACAGTGTACACAGACGCTATGTGTTGAGCTGAAAAGTCAGTCAACTAGTAGTATCTTAGCTGTTGCCATAATGTATAATGGATGTATGCATAAAACCTTAAGGTTAACTCATATTGGGAGACACTTAGTTGTACATTGCAATTTCAACATACTAGGCTACAACAACAATTCATTGGGTACCTATATTAGCAGACAGTTTGTACGAAGTAGCTTTAAAATTGTAGGGTAGAACAACAATTCTTTGGGTTTTTCCTCGTGTCTGAAAATTTTTGTATTCTTGATGAGCAACTGGTGGGGGTCTCAGTTTCCTTCAATTTTGTAATCTAAGTAGTTTCAGGACGAAGTTCATCTTGTGCTTCTCTCTATTTTTGGGATTATTGGTACCACAATACTTCAATGAATTTACAGTTTCTTTTGGTCATGGTCCATTCCACACTAATGGATGATGGGTAGGGCTCTCACAACTTCTTTCAGGGACTACATCAAAATTTTTTGGCTAGCAGTTCGTTGTGGCAACATTCCCTTCAATCTTCAAATTTTCAATGTTTTTAACTTTAAACATTTTTTAATGGCTTTTTTAACAGTTCAATGACATTACCAATGTGATTTTCTCGTCACAACCTTTAGTTATTGGCAGCATAGCATTGTTTTTGGATAAACTCTATATATGGGCGAGAGCTCAACAAGGAAGAATAGAGGCCATCATTGGTGGGATAAGTTTCGTTCCTTCAAAACTGATCCTAGAAGTGAAGAGTTTTATGCTCTCCCTTTCAACTTGACCAAGTTTTTCCCATCTGTCTGAGGATGAAACTTTATTTTAGAGGTGGGGTATCTGTTTTATCAATAGCCTTGGTCCATTTCGAGAATAATTAGAGTGTCTTCAATTCCGAAAGAGATAACTTCACAGTTTGAAATCTAAGATGTCTATATTTTATATCTGTCACTTTGATAGGGAACTGCTTTCATAAATTATCTCAAATGGATGCCTCTATGCACTGGTCAATCATTTTCAGAGCACTTCAAGATCACCGCTCTTGGCAAGCAGCAAAAGGAGAATAATGAAAAGAAAAAGTACATTTCAGACTCTCAGAGTGGTCAATATGCTATCTTGACTCCAATTCAAAAGAGGCATGTTGTGCATAGAGTAGTTTATTTTTGTAAGTACTTTTGAAGATGAACATAATGTTTTTGTTGTTGGTGCTTCAAATTGAGCCAATGAGCATTTATCTGGAACTTGAGAGTCATATAGAGTCATTTTATAGTAATGATATCTTAAGCCGCTTGCAAAGGCATTAGTAGGAACTAGCAGTACAATTGCTTTCTGATATTCTCCACGCATAATGCGAGAATTATGAGTTATTCATAACACATTTTTAAAATATTTTTTTTTTGGTAAACATTGTTTGCCTTTGAAATAAAGACTTCAGCTCCTGTTACAGGGCACTTTAGGATTACCATTAACTTTAGCTTCATGATTTTCTTCCAAAATGAATGCATGGAAATTATTGCACCAAAAAGGAAATTACATTGGAAAAGTAACAAAAAGTATAGTACAAATTTTCATATGGCATTCCATGCAATGTATCACAGATTGCTTTTGGGAATTTTCATCTATTCTTTTGTACTTTTTATTATGTTCTACATATTGGGGATTTTTTTCTTATGCATTTTATGCATCATGATCAGATATGCTTATTATTGTTAGTTTCATCCAAGGTATATACTTTCAACTTTTCATGATAGAATCATTTGTAGTTATCCTGGTGTAGGTAGCATTCACACATGTTCCCACCAATATAACAAGGGTCGCTAGAGTTGAAAGATCATCCCCATGTTGTAAACTCTATCTGATACATAACAACAAAAGGAAATTATGAACATCCATTGAATCTACCTTGTTTTTTAAGAAAGTTCTGAGAATTCTTGGATTGAATGTTTGCTTTGGAGATTGTACATGTTGGTGGAAGAGTGTAAAAGGAAGGTCATCTTCTCTCTGTATTATTATCTCTAGGCCATCACATGTAGAATACTTCTACACCTTTCTAACCAAGTATAATTTATGTAGTAGTATTAGAACCTGAAAATGTTAGATCCTTGTGTACCTTCAATTGATGCAATGATGCTTCAGCCATATTGGTCGATTCCAAAAAAAGAGGGTTCAATAGTTAGTATATCATCTGAATAGATACCCTCCACATGTGGGTGCCTTGAACCAATAATATGGAGATGTATGCAATTGTTCATATGTGTTGTGCCATTTCAGTTTATTGTCAGCAATTTTGGAGAACACTCTTCGAGCACAACGCCTTCTTCAAACCGTGCCTGACTCCGGATTCGTAGGGGCGGGCATTAAATCTTCATGGGAGAACCTGCAGGGTAAGCCTGTAACGTAGATGGGCAGTTGGAATTCTTATTTGAGCGACTCTGGATTCGTAGGGGTGGGCATTAAATCTGCGCGGAAGAAGCTACATGGTAAGCCTGTAACGTAGATGGGCAGTTAGCGTTCTTATTTGAGCGTTTTGCCATCATAATTGCAGTTGATATTGTGTGGGAATATGCCCATATTCTCACTATAGGTGGGGCATGCAAGCATACCCATCAAAAGACAATTGGTTTTGAAATGGAATGAGTTAATACCAGGATATACTCCCGCGACTTTCCAACGCCATCATTATCCTTCCTTCCACAATGATTTCATGTTCACATTCAGAAAGATTGGCTACATTTTATTTGTTATTATCATCACAGCTATATAAAAAGGCCATCCCTTCCTTCTTATCCTGCAACAATTGAAGCTGGTTCTTGTCTAAATTTCATACGCAATGTATCAAACAGCATAGTTCATGAGCTCTCTCTTTGCATTTATACCTATTTTTATTCTTCTACGTTGTCAGTCCCATGCTCTTGGGTCTGGTTACATGATCTCCAACATCTCAGAAGCACCAGATGCAAATTCCATAAAAGCCCAACTGCAACTCATCCAGAACAATTCAGTGAACAATTCTCTCTATGGCCCTGACATTCAAAGCTTGCAACTACTGCTCAGGTAATTTTATATCTTTTGTTCTTGGTCTTAATTTTCATTTTCAAATGAAAGAAATTTTAAACTGTGTTTTGGGATTTGAATTGCACCATAGTGTTATTATAGGAGAAACTAGATTGAAGTGTAGTTTAGAGTCTATTTTTCATAGAAAAATATAATTTAGTATTTATAGTTACTCTGTATTTATATTTGTTTTATTACTGTGTATATCTTTCTGCTGACTGTGGGTGCACATTTTCCCTGTTTTAAAAACAAAAACAAGTGCATATTAGATTTACGTGGGTCTAAATGAATGCATAAAGAGCATGTGCATATTAGATCTACATGATGCATATCAGATTTGTATGGCTCTGTTCTAGTACAAATAGAGAAATAGGGCTTAACTGTATTGAATTTGATCGCGTTTCAGGTATGAATCCAATGATAGTTTGAGAGCTTATATTACGGATGCTAACCAGCCGCGATGGGAAGTTCCGAGTGATATTCTGCCTAGATATGGTGGGGTCAATAGTAGTGATGATTCTCATAATCATACTCATGAATTGTTGTTTAACTAATCCAATAATCCATTCGGCTTTCCAATCACGAGGCATTCAAGTGGAGAGACTCTCTTTAATTCCACTGCAAATGCCACTGGCAATTCATTGGTTTTTGAAGACCAATACTTAGAGGTCTCTACTGCCCTGCCATCGACTCCTTCTCTGTATGGATTGGGAGAGAGCACTCGACAGACATTTCTCCTCAACGTGAATCAGAACTATACACTCTGGAATTCAAACATTGGCAGTTCGAGTACGAATTTGGATCTTTAGGTCTCATCTGTTTTATTTGGATGTGAGAGCAGGAGGCGTTGCTCATGGGGTTTTGCTGCTGAATAGTAATGGCATGGATATTGAGTATGGGGGATCTTTCTTGACATATAAAACAAATGGGGTAGTCTTGGACTTGTATTTCTTCTCAGGTCCTTCTCTGCTTGCTATTGTTTTGAAATACACAACCCTCATCGGTCGTCCTACCGCAATGCCATATTGGTCTTTCGGTATTTCCTCGTATCTTGTGAATTTCATTGATTTTCTGCAAGTTTTTTTCTTCTTTATTTTCGAAAAGACAATCAGTACTCCCACTCCATGCTGATGATATCTTTTTGTCATTTATTGTTTTGATATTTTAGTAACAAATCCAACGACCTAAAAGTAACCCGTGGATATTGGGGATCCACATTCTTTTTGGCATCCACGTTTCTAGTAAACCAGGGAATTTGTCAATTCACCCTCTCCAGAAAGTTCCAGGGGGTAGATGGTGAGTGCTCATTACTCCACGCCTGAGTTGTCTTGAAAAGAGGTCTGCTTCTACGCATACTTATGTCAAGGCATTGGTGCAGTCCCTTTTTTTCTAGTATGTGTGAAAACATCCTTACATCTTGTTTTTCATAGTACAAGTAACTCATTTATCTGTGATGCCAATTTCAGCGTCTAATTATTTTTTCTTCAAGGAAATTGCTGCAAAAAATCATCCTACTACTTTTCCATGATAATTGTAGTAAACCACCCCAACTAGGGGGAGAGATTACAACTCTATTTCATGACTGCTTGAGCTACCATCAAGACTATCAGCATTCAATAACATCAATTACACCATGAAATGTTCATCCCCATTATAAGTGAGATAAACCATCACAACTAAGAGGAGACATCACACCTCTATCTCATAAATGTTTGAGAGATGATATTCTTCTCTGTTCTTGGTGATAATCAATTCAAGTTGGTATGTTTTTCTCATTTTTGGGTTTATTCCCTAGTCTAGGATTTGGCATTGCTAATTTCGTGTTAATGTGTTCCAGGCAAATTTGGAACAATCTTGGCTTCTATTCCAACACCCATTGTTGCTGCCATGTACTGTCTCCTGTTTGGTTATGTTGGTATGTATACACTGTACACAAATCCTATGTGCTGAGCTGCAAAGTCAGTCAACTAGTAGTATCTTAGCTGTTGCCATAATGTATAATGGATGTATGCATAAAACCTTAAGGTTAACTCATATCGGCAGACACTTAGTTGTACATTGCAATTTCAACATATTAGGCTACAACAACAATTCATTGGGTACCTATATTGGCAGACAGTTTGTACCATGCAACTTTGAAATTGTAGGGTAGAACAACAATTCTTTGGGTTTTGCCTCGTTTCTGAATTTTTTTGTATTCTTGATGAGCAGCTGGTGGGGGTTTCAGTTTCCTTCAATTTTGTAATCTAAATAGTTTCAGGACAAAGTCCATCTTGGGCTTCTCTCTGTTTTTGGTATTATCGGTACCACAATACTTCAATGAATTTACAGTTTCTTCTGGTCATGGTCCAATCCACACTCATGGATGATAGGTAGGGCTCTCACAACTTCGTTCAGGGACTACATCGAAATTTTTTAGCTAGCAGTTCGTTGTGGCAACATTCCCTTCAATCTTCAAATTTTCAATGTTTTTAACTTTAAACATTTTTGAATGGCTTTTTCAACAGTTCAATGACATTACCAATGTGATTTTCTCGTCACCACCTTTAGTTACTGGCAGCGTAGCATTGTTTTTGGATAACACTCTCCATATGGGGGAGAGCTCAACAAGGAAAGACAAAGACCATCATTGGTGGGATAAGTTACGTTCATTCAAAACTGATCCTAGAAGTGAAGATTTTTATGCTCTCCCTTTCATACTAACCAAGTTTTTCCCATCTGTCTGAGGATGAGACTTTATTTTAGAGGTGGGGTCTCTGTTTTATCAATAGCCTTGGTGCATTTCGAGAATAATTAGAGTGTCTTCAATTCAGAAAGAGATAACTTCACAGTGTGAAATCTAAGATGTCTATATTTTATATCTATCACTTTGATAGGGAACTGCTTTCATGAATTATCTCAAATGGATTCCTCTGTGCCCTGGTCAATCATTTTCAGAGCACTTCAAGATCATCGCTCTTGGCAAGCAGCAAAAGCAGAATAATGAAAAGAAAAACTACAATTCAGACTCTCAGAGTGGTCAATATGCTATCCTGACTCCAATTCAAAAGAGGCATGTTGTGGATAGAGTAGTTTATTTTTGTAAGTACTTTTGAAGATGAACATAATGTTTTTGTTGTTGGTGCTTCAAATTGAGCCAATGAGCATTTATCTGGAACTCGAGAGTCATATAGAGTCATTTTATAGTAATGATATCTTAAGCCCCTTGCAAAGGCATTAGTAGGAACTAGCAGTACAATTGCTTTATGATATTCTCCGTGCATAATGCGAGAATTATGAGTTATTCATAGCACATTTTTAAAATATAATTTTTTTGGTAAACGTTGTTTTCCTTTGAAATAAAGACTTCAACTCCTATTGACAGGGCACTTTAGGCTTACCATTAACTTTAGCTTCATGATTTTCTTCCAAAATGAATGCATGGAAATTATTGCACCAAAAAGGAAATGACATTGGAAAAGTAACAAAAAATATATTACAACTTTTCATATGGCATTCCATGCAATGTATCACAGATTGCTTTTGGGAATTTTCATCTATTCTTTTGTACTTTTTATTATGTTCTACATATTGGGGATTTTTTTCTTATGCATTTTATGCATCATGATCAGATATGCTTATTATTGTTAGTTTCATCCTAGGTATTTACTTTCAACTTTTCATGACAGAATCATTTGTAGTTATCCTGAGGTAGGTAGCATTCACACATGTTGCCACCAATATAACAGCGGCTGCTAGAGTTGCAAGATCATCCCCATGTTGTAAACTCTATCTGATACATAACAACAAAGGGAAATTCTCAACATCCATTGCATCTACCTTGTTTTTCAAGAAAGTTCTGAGCATTCTTGGATTGAATGTTTGCTTTGGAGATTGTACATGTTGGTGGAAGAGAGTAAAAGGAAGGTCATCTTCTCTCTGTATTGTTTTCTCTAGGCCATCACATGTAGAATATTTCTACAACTTTCTAACCAATTATAAGTTATGTAGTAGTATTAGAACCTGAAAATGTTAGATCCTTGTGTACCTTCAATTGATGCAATGATGCTTCAGCCATATTGGTCGATTCCAAAAAAAAAGGGTTCAATAGTTAGTATATCATCTGAATAGATATCCTCCATGTGTGGGTGCCTTGAACAGATAACATGGAGATGTGTACAAGGGAACCTATTCAAATGGAGATACATCAATAGGTGGAGCACTCCAATGAAACAAATTCCATAATAAGTTGACTGGTTCACTTTTTAAGGAATATGCTTGTTCTTTCAAATATATGTTGGAAAAGGTCAGTGCCTTGGTTTACTTGTTTGCTCAATTGCCTTCTTAAGGAAGATGCTTTTTCTTTTAAATATAGGCTGGAAAAGGTCAGTCCCTTGGTTTACTTGTTTGCTCAATTGCTGTGGGAATGTACCATTTTGAGGAAGATGCACGTATTTGGAATGGCCTACGAAGGTTGGAGTACCCACTTTGGGGCCCCACACATATTTGAAAGTGTTTATTGCAGAAGTATTTACCCTTGAAGCGCCTTTGGAAGATGGATGTTAAGCATTGAAGTCCTTTGTTTCCAATGTTTATGGAGGTATTCCTCTCTTCGGGGGCTATTTGGTGTAGAGTATTGTACATATGGCATAAAAAAACTCAATTTTTATATACAAATATGTGGAATAAGTTCTCCCTCTGGCAACTATTGTTTTACCTATTATAGCCCTAGAGTCAGTCCTCCAACAGCAATGCATCTTTCCTCTTCAAAAATACTATTATTTTCTTTTACAACTACACATATAACATAAAACTTAAAAGCTAATTGGAACAAAACTAATAGTATATACTATATATTGTCAAACAAAACATACCATAAATCTCAAACTTCAGTATATAGGAACAAAGCAACCCTACCAATAATTAATCTTCTACATGACTTGGACATATATAATTTTTTTATCCATTATTATTTTCTTAATTTTAAAAACCAAAGTAATTTTTTTATCAAAATTCTACCGCGCTTATTTGTTAATCAGGTAGTTGATCTATTTCATTATGTACTCTGCAATTATTGATGTCAAACTATGAAAGGTTTGTAACTTTTCTATCACGAATATGCTTTTTTTCCTTTTTCTTGATTTTGTCAACGATTAGGAATTACGGGGGTGTTGATTATAGTTTTAGTTGTAGCCTTTCAACTTTTTGGGCTTATTTGCTTATATCAAACATTTGTGTAGGGTTTCAACCAATTAACATTTCATTGAGTATATATCTACAAATCAGTGATTTTCGGATCAAATCCCACAAAGAATTTCTATACTTGCTCTTCAAATTCCTTCAAGCATTTGAAAGCAAAGAAAATGAATTATCAATATAATTTTACCGTAATAAAAAACAATTAGAAAGCGTTTAGCCGGTTCAAATTGCCCATCCATTAGGCTTGAACCAACATCTCTTCTAGAGAAACTCACAATTCTAATTTAATAATCCTATTGGCCTCTCTTTGTACCTTTTGGGACAATTGCTAGTTTAGAAGTTTCCTTACGTAGGAGAAACTACATTGCTGGATTAGTTGAGCCCTTATGCTAGCTTAATAACTGCTTCATTGCAATAATCCTACAAGAGGGTAAGTTTGATTGAATTTTCTTGTTGATAAGTTATTAGAAACACCAAAAACAGGGAGAGAGAGTGTAATTTGACCCATTTGAACTAGTCAGAATCACCATTTCAGAAGGATAAAGGCTTTGTTGGGACCATGACTGGGTGATCTCCCGATTGTTGATTTCGGTCATTTTTTTCCATCAAAAGGCTTGAAGGCTAGGATTAAAAAAACCCTAGCTCATGCAAGGAAGGGAAGAAAAGAAACATGCTGATAATGAGGATGATGAGTTCGCAGATGGATTTCAATGATTCCTCCAAGGAGGAAAATATCAAGAGGGAGTTGACAATTCTTTGAAAAGGTAAGTACTTGTATACTTATTCCTTGATAATTATTGTTTTACAATTATTTGGCCTCTTACCTTTGTTTCATTTTTTGGGTTATAATTTTTCTTCTAGGGCATCCTAGTGAGGATCAAAGGTATATCATGAAGGTTGACAAGGCTCTAGCAACAAATGGAAGCACTGGAAGAACGAGGCAAAATTTATGACAAGAGGGTTCTTCCAAGATCAATAGTTTGTGTTCAAGAGAGAAATTGTACTAATCATACTTGATGACCAGAAGAGCTCCTAGATCAGAGGGAGCAGGTAGGCCAACAAATTTAAGGAATTCTATGATGGAGGAAATTTTGTCGAAGAGATGTCATTGGTGACTTCGAAGTGAATCTCAAGATGAAGTATGTGGAAGATGGAATCAAAGAGAAGTACAAAGAAATATTCATGAGAATTATTTGAGAAAGAGGGAGAGGACTATGTGGAGACTCTCGTTTTCGGCTACACTTATGTTACAACTATTATTTTTCGAGCTTCTATTATGTTTTCAAAATTACATCAAGTGGATGTGGAGAATTCTTTCCTCAATGGAGTATTTGAGGAAGAAGAAGTGCACATAGAGCTACGTCAGGGATTTGAGGTACATGAGAGGGAATCTCATGTTTGCAAAGTAAATAAGGTTTTGTACAGACCCCAGACACAATATTTTTGGTTATATGGATATCAAATCTCGTAGTAGACCTCTTTACCGTATGATTTGTCTCTGGCGGGAGTGGAAGGACTCACGTGAGAGAGGGAGTAGCAGTTGTAAGAGGATTTTCCTTCATGACCTGGGTTTGACCTGGGTTTGATTACTAGTTAGTTCTAATTTATTTTGACTTGAAAAATCATATTAGTATCCCTTTTTGAATTGAACAATTTTTCTAAGAAAAGGTGGCTAGTTTTTCCCTAGTTAGGTTTTTCCCAAGGTAAAAATTTGTGTCTTTTTTGTTTTGTTGTCTCTTCATGATCCTACTCTCATTATTTTTTTATTGTTGATATTTCCTATGTATAATTGCTTAATATGAATGTGATATAAGATGATCTAGTTAATGAATCATTGGAAAGCCATTACTATTATAGGAACCATGAAAATTCAACAAAGTGGAGCACAAAATCCAGCTATTTTTAGACTGTCCAATGCCAAACATTGGGTTGTACAAGTGGAATTTTATAGAGACAAACAATGTGAAGAACAGATGTAAGAACTATTGGAACATGGTGTTTCTTGACCAAGTACCTCACCATGTCGTTCACCCCTTATAATTGTGCCTAAGAAGGATGCAACATGACAGATGTGCATTGGTTATAAGGTTCTATAAAAACATATGCTCATGATAGAGTAACCCTTTCCTAAGAATTTAGGGCAGTTAGCATTAGATAGATTATTCTATAATTGATAACAATTTATGAAATTATTTTACTATTTATCTTACCTTGACCTTCTTCTTATGAGTGTATGTTTTTACTTCATCAAACTTCTACCAAAATAAAGAAACAAGAACCCAAGAAGTTGGCATTCTGGCAAGGCCAAAAATTCTCGCACATAATTCTTCTTATAGAGATTCTAATTGACGAACACCAACACCATTATACTTGACCCTCTATGCCACTCGAAGACCAAGACACCAATCCTCTTCCTATGTTACTATTGAAATCATCAGCATAGATACTCCAGGGTTGCTCTTTTATCGAAATCTTGAATGAGGTTTCCACATATATGACTGATGTCTGTCCTTAATTTCACCGAGATCATAATTGTCTTATAGTTACACACTTAACTAAGATTACATTCGTATGACTGTGTCTTCATTGAGATCATATTACTGCACCCTTGACACAAAGTATCCTCAAATTAGGTTATGCCGAGATGGTTTATGCCATTAGGGTTTACTTCAATGAAATCTTCTCCTTCACCGAGATTGTGCCTTCAAGGAGGAGTCTCTATCATCATTTCTGAGATCCTGTGAGATATCTCAGACAAGTCAAAGATATTGTCTTCACTTAGCTATCTGAGATATTTTTTCGTACTGTACCATCCCAAGTCCTAAACACCTCTGAAAACTTCAGAGGTATCTGAGATTTGTCCTATGTTTTTTTGGATACATCGGTTGGGTATATATAGCAGTTATGACTCCACTTGAGCTGACTTATCCAAGTGAACTAACATGTCATCTTTTAATAATTTAATAATTTTTATTATGCAAACAAACATGATGTTCTATTCATAGCTTTTCTTGCAGACTTCTTCTTTGAATGATGGTGCTTGTCCTGGAGGGTTGCTAGACTCTTGGTTGACCCATTTTAATTACATAGATGCTCAAGTAGAGCTCTTCAATATGATTTTGAATCCTTGACTTTCTAGCACTATTGAAGAAGTAAGAAACTCATTCATATTATTTATAAAAATAATAATTATTTT